>JASAMW010002388.1:0-127889 GCA_030247985.1 Epsilonema sp. ZAB3_2 | reverse complement strand
TATTTATAGTTTCATTGTTATGTTTATGGTGCCTAATTACCGGAAAATGTTTTGGTTCCGCCTAGAGAGGGCAGTGTGCCTCTTTTCTTGGAAAGGAAGGAAATACTTTAGCCGGTTGTTAAGTTTTAAATAATGGCTCATTCACATTTGGAAAGATATGCGCCGGGCACATCCATGCGCTGCTTATGGCTTTGCGTTTGTAGAGCCGGTCGTAGGCCTAGCGCATGTCTCCAATGTGAATGGGCCTATGAGGCAAAGCCCTTTCAGCGAAATTAGAATTTATTGGAACTTTGGGCGGCTGTTCTTTGGTCATTCGCAACTGTAAAATGTCTGTGGGCACTACATACGGTTGTACGGTACATTACGTACATTATAAATTACCTTGTTGTTCTCTCAATCGTGAAAAGATTTTTGCAGACAGTTAGTTCTAGGCTACAGGCAAGCTGTGACAGGCGACAGCTTTTGTATTAAAAAGTAGGTTAGGTAACGAATAGTCATCTTTGTGACTTATGTTACAAGCTATCCTTGAATACATGAAGCTCCTTATCCTTAGACATGATGTCTGCTTCTAATGATGGATATTGGTCGTAAAGTTTGCTTTATCGAATTTCTGTCACCAACACACAGTGTTTTTCGTTGTTGTGTCGCCTTTCGAGTCCTTTATCCGAAACGGATATGGGTGTACATAAAGTGTGCTATCTGTCCTTAACCTTACGTAGCCTGCTGAAAACCGCCGAACTGGAAACAGTTGATCAAGAATTATCTAGACTGGGATGTGGATTTTGTGTTGACGTTTTGGCTTTATGTAGGTTACATTACATACAGTACCACCACTACCATATGTAGGCTTAATCGCTTACAGTAGTATCCCAGTAGCGTGTCCTCCTTCTACTGCATTGTCTTTCTTGCGTCATCAGTCACTAAACAAACCGGCATCCCACCATCTCATTTTCGCCATCAAATATCCGTTTGCTTCTGCAAATCTTGATTTTTCAAGTCCCCAATGTCCTGCCGCCGGTTTTTTTCAGCCACTTTCTTGCCTTTAATTTCCTGTTTTTTGGAAGTCGACATGACAGTTATGCATCGATTGCTGCACAGTATGTGTATGTACTGTACGTACGCAAGTAAGCACTGCCCAACTGTACTGCCCAAACCCTACCCACCCACAAGAGCAGCTCAGCGCTAATGAGAAAGTACATAGCCTATGATTTCGCGTTGGTCTTCTGGGATCAATTTGATTGCAGGGCAGAAGCTTCTGAACTAAATGTCGCGCTCTTTCTGTCTTGTTTCGCCCTGTTGCTATCCTATCCATTTAGTGGGCGCCGTGGCGTGAAAAGTTCTGGCACGCCCAGGTACTGCATCGTTTTTGGTGGGTAGAGCTCGACTTTACCTATTTACGTACGTAGCTGTACGTGCGTACAGCGTACCGCATGGACACAGGGGTGTACCTTTGCGTTGGTGTTGTATCGTGATTACACTAATATTAGGAGTGATTGTCTCCTACATTTTGTGATAGATAGGTGATTTGATTGATGGTGATGTGACATCATAGTACATGACATCCCACCCTTTAGTCATATACGATGTGCATGTGATTTGATGCTGGATTTGTCGCAGGATGGACAGAGAGACGTTTCTAGAAAAGATATCGTCGGATCTCAATGTTATCAAGTTGACATCGATATTTATCTACGTACGTAAGTTGATTATGTACCATGCCGTGCATGCATACGTGCCAATCATGGAAAGAAATATGGGCCGATCCTTGATGTAAAGCTAATGAATGCCAAAGTTTTTTTCTGAACAAAAAGGCTAACGGCGAGCTGCTACATATAGGTACGTTGCGTTCGCATGAATTGTGCAAGCTCTTTGTATTGTGCAAGCTGATACCGAACCCGCTATACGTAGTAGAAATAGAAATTTGCGTTCAACGATGGTAAATCCATGGTGAAATTGTTTTTCCCAAAATACTATATTTGATTGGTTACCAATACATGGTTTCATTAGCTAGGGTATGTATGTACAGTAGGCTACTAGCTATCCTAACGATAAAACCAGGAATGTATACTATAAGGTGGGGGGGAATAAACATCTGCAGCGTTTCCGTGCAAAGCATCACAGCGACCAAGTAGGGTCGTACCTACGGAATCCGTACCTGTGGAATCCGTAGGTGTGGAATTTGTTTTCCGTAGGTATGGAATTTTTTTCCCTACCTACGGAATCCGTACCTGTGGAATCCGTAGGTGTGGAATTTGTTTTCCGTAGGTATGGAATTTTTATTCCCTACCTACGGAATCCATACCTGTGGAATTTGTTTTCCGTAGGTATGGAATTTTTATTCCCTACCTACGGAATCCGTACCTGTGGAATCCGTAGGTGTGGAATTTGTGTTCCGTAGGTGTGGAATTTTTCTTCCGTAGGTACGGATTCCACAGGTACGGATTCCGTAGGTACGACCCTACTTGGTCGCTGTGATTGTTTGCACGGAAACGCTGCAGATGTTCATTCCCCCCACCTATTATACCGTAGTATACATTCCTGATAAAACCGTTTTGCTTTTTGTCTTTCTTTATCAGATTTTCGCTGTGCTTCTTCTTGAAGCTTTTATTTTTCCGCTCTTTCCCCTCTTTATTTTGGGAGATAATTCCAGTTCATGACTTTCTATGGTTCTTTGATGTACCCATGCACTTGTAGCCAACTTATCAGCTATGTATCTGCGTTGTGTTAGCTCAGCTCTCTACTTGGCTTCGAACAATTATTGCCTTTGCCGCTGTGTATGTACGTACAGTATATTTATTTACTGTACGTACGTTGTTCGTAAACGTGCGTGTTTCAATCCTGTTGTTCTGATAAATATACAAATAATAGTATAATACGTATGTATGTGCGTACATACATATGCGCGAATGTGTTCCGATCCGAATACGGAACATATGTACAGTATTTATTTCGATAATATTTTTTTTAGGATAGTTGGCCCACCGTAAACTTTTTATTATTTCACAAGGGAGGACGCAGCAAGCCAGATGCCTGCAATTCCGTTGTGTTCGGCGGGCGGCGGGGGCGGTTCGCTTCTGCTGCTCTGTTTCATCGTCGGCGTCGGGTTCGTTCTGTCTACGTCGTCCGCGCCTTCCCCGTCGCACCCGCTTGAGCGTCCGGCGCGCGCGAAAGCCATGAGCTACAGGGGGTTCGGGAAAAAGTCGTCCGCAGACCCCGCGGAAGCCACGAAGCTGCTGGTGGAGGAAAACCCCGGCGCGGAGGATGTGGCAGGGGCAGGATTGGAACTCGCCAAGCGCGCCGCTAAAGCCCTGAGCTACCGCGGCTTCGGCAAGAAGCGCGCCGCGCGTCAGATGATGAGCTATCGCGGATTCGGGAAACGCGGGGCTAGTTGGGAAGAGGAAGACGATGATTTGGCGGAATATCTGGCGAAATTGCTGGCGGAAAGCGAAGCCAGTCATGCAGTAGACAAGAAAGCCGCGAGGAAAATGATGAGCTATAGGGGATTCGGAAGAAAGTAAAAGAATAAAGAGAAGGATGAATAGGGTAGCGCGAGGTAAACTCGACCGTCGGGGTAGTTTTGTCCCGTTGTGAAACTGGATAGTAATATTCGACAAAATTGCGTCTCGCTGGTCGGATTTCCCACTGCTGCTACCCTATTATTGTACCATAATTGTTTTCGGGCAAGTAGGATCAAAAGGGCACATCAAAATGTGACAGCTTTACTACGTATACGTACGTACGTACGTGTATAGAGATTATTTCTGGGCAACCAACCAACGTTTGAGTACGGTGATAATTTCATTTCCTATGCTTTTTTACTGTTGCTGCTGTGTCATGCATGCTGCTGAAGGATTCAGAAACGGTGTCGACTCTAATCAGATCGGGCTCTGTGTTCGTGTCAATAATTTTCCCTTTCAATTATGATAATCAGAAATCACAAACTGTCGGTATCCGTTTCGCACAAACATCAAAAACAACAGGATGCTGGGCAAAAACAAAATAATATAGCCTACTACCTAATAAAAGATACCTACACAATACTGTATTTTGATGGCCGCGGGTAGGCCATCTATAAAGTGGATGGATTCATTATTTTATCTCAGTAAAAAATCACAACTCTAAAATTGAGTGTAAAAAGTCTAAATTTACGACTGGTTTACCGTTTTATATGACATTGACTACCTTATTGAGGGGTGGATTGGATAGGTACAAATTACATCCCAAACTAACGGCACACGGCTGCCACTACTCATGTCGCAAAATGTTAACGGCAATTTCTAACAACATTGACTAATCGACGTTGACGTGTTTATTCCGGTCCTCATATTTTCGGCAATAAAATAAGTCTAATATTCAGTTTCATTCCCTTGCAACTTCTTCAATGCATACGTAGTATACTGTATGGACAAGGACGAATAAGTATGTAGGCAAAGAAATGATCCAAAATCGCTCAGTTCATTGTTCATTTTCTGAAGAAGTCGGTGGATGACAATGTTCTTTGAAGTTTCCATTTTACTAAGCTTCTGCTTTGAATCTTTGCTGGCTTGCATTCCAGCTACGACCACTAGTACAACTACAACAGCTTCAACTACTACGTCACCGCCAGGTTAAAACATGTAATGTAGCCTAGCCGGCTGGAGCTGAAATTATTGCCCCTTTGGCTCATTCGCATTGAAAGGAAAGGCGCACGCATCCATGGCTCACCATCGACCTCTAGTTAGCGTACAGTCGACGTCGATTCATGGATGGACACGCCGAAGCATGGCGCATGGCCCGGCCCAGCGCATTTTTCCGATGTGAATGGGCCATGAATGACTTCCGTTGCGTTATGCAAAGGAGCTACAGTTATGCAGCAACGTTTATGTATTGCAGTGGGATGAATTGGCGATCAAAATCACTCCACAACTTCGAGATACTTTTTTCAGGTTCTTGCAGTTTCTTCAGCACCGGTATTCCCAGCAACTTGTACACAGTCGGCGACCCTTGTCGAAGTGCAGCCGTCTGTTCCACCAGTACCTGCCAGTGCACAGTGTTCAACCAGCAAAGCATGACGCTGCTGATAGAGAATGCGCACTCCAACTGCCTGCTTCAAACGCCGAGGCGGAATCTGGTCATGATCTTGGCGGATAATACCTGCAGGAATCTGGCCAATGCAGTGGAGGAAAGCGCCACTTTCACTTGCTTCCAGCAGTTTCTGAGAACCAATATTGATAACGTACAGTCGTTCGGAGTCAGAGAGCTACGGTGCGGTGCTTGTTGAAGGATTTCAGATAGGGTACAATGGGGTAAATCCGGACACGGAGTAAACCCAGACACCTAAGCTTTTATGAACTTGCCGTTTCAGCGAATGATGAACATGGTAGCTCATTTTTGAAAGAGGAGCGTTCAAGGAATCGATTGGAAGAATACTTGTCTCAATCGGTCGCATGGTTACTGAGATATACCGGCACCGGGTGCCCGGGTTTACCCCACAGTACCCTAGATTCTTATTCCATAATTCTCTTACATTTTTGATTTTATGAAATAATGACGAGGCAGTGCTGTTGGTTACGGTAGGATTTGTATACAAGTAGAAATCATGAACATTTCCAGATGACCTGAATCTGACTTGGCGCATATAAAGAGGACATTATCCAAAACAGATAGTGGAAGTACAAAGCACTGAACCATAAATAGACCAACAAAGGCACATACAGACAAACCCAGTACCTACGTTACGTATCACCACAATAAGCAAAATGTGCATGCATGCATACCGATTGTGTACATGACTAGAATATCAAAACAGTCACAATGGATTTTAGACGTCGGAAAGGGGTGAGGTATTTACAGTTACTTCTCTCCGTCCGTACAAAAGCACCGCTCTTACCCCCACACCGACGTCGCCGTCAGGCTAGCTTAACTCCCTCAGTAATCTCAGACGGCCGCCTGGCCGCAACATCGGCTTGCGGCCACCCTGCGGCCTTGGCGCCCATGGCCACGGCCGCAGGGTGGCCGCAAGCAAGGGGTATATGCGGCCAGGTGGCCAACTGAGATTACGGAAGGGGTTAAGTTAACCCCTTCAATAATGCGCGGCAGTCTTCTCCCAAGCGCACCTCCAACCGGCGCCGAGTAATCGAGCGAGTCCGGTATCTTTCGGGGTTTCCAAGCCCCTCATCTGTCTCTTCTTCATCACGGCCAAGAACTCCTTGTGACTCAACTCGCCGTCTTGATTTTCGTCGAACAGCCGAAACACGATGTCCACCACCCGCCGAGAGAGGTTAACGTTCGCCACCGTCCGCGCAACGTGGATCATCGTCTGCGGATCAACCGACGCGCCGGCCATCTGATAAAACGACAGCGCGATCGAGACGTCGGTGATGTGATTGAGGAAACGGAAAAACGACTCCACTTCGGGGAACGAAACGCCCTGTAAAAGGAAAGATCAGAGTTGTCGTAGAGAACGTAGGGTACTATGGGGTAAACCCGGACACCAAGTATATCTCAGCAACCATACGACCGATTGAAACAAGTATTCTACCAATCGACTTCTTGAAAACTCCTCTTTCAAGTAAACTACCATGTTCATCATTTGCTGAAGCGACAAGTTCAGAAAAGCTTACGTGTCCGGGTTTACCCCGTGTCCGGGTTTACCCCACAGTACTATAAAAATTTCGATGAATATCAAAGGCTCCTATGTATTCTTGGTGGTAATATGGGTCTTATTAGGTACTGTGCGGTAAACCCGGACACGGAGGTGAACACCGACACCAAGTAGGATCTCAGCAACCACACATACGACCGATTGAGACAAGTATTCTACCAATCGATTCCTTGAACTCTCCTCTTTCACAAATGAGCTACTATATTCGTCATTTGCTGAAGCGGAAAGTTCAGAAAAGCTTAGGTGTCCGGGTTTACCCCACTGTACAATAAAAAATTTCGATGAATATCAAAAGCTCTTATGTATTCTTGGTAGAGGTATTATGGGTTTGTTTGCTCCTTGGCCGGGTTTACCCCACAATTCCCTACCTGTTGCGTTTCTTCTGCTTCTTTTGGCTTTTTCAATCGCTTGAGCATTCGCGCTCGCCGCTGAGCGTTGAAACCGGAGTGCATCAGGAGCATGCGGGCAAAGGCTTTCTCACTAAAAAAACACCTTGCATTACTACCCAATACAAAAGGGAATATTTTTCAAATATTTCGGACGGGGAAAATATTATCGGACAGAACCTGTGCCTGATGTACATGGGGCATGCTTTATCATAGGAAACCGTACTGCTAAAATTTTCAGAGATGGAAAAATTTCGGACAATTTTTTGAACTAATTATCCGAAAATTTCCCCGTTTACAGTATAGGAAGTTAGTACCTAATCTTTCCTTCCTCATCCGGTTGCCGCCTTTCGAACTCAATCTTCAGCACGTCGACCTGCAGCTGTTCTTGAAACTCCAGAAACTTCTCAATCGTCAACTTCCGCTGTCCGTTCTCTCCGAAAAAATAGGTGGACAGGCCGGAGTCGAACCTGCCGCGCTGGCCCTTACGGGAAAGAGCGCCGCCGGTAGTCGTGTGATCCCGGTGTCGTTTGCCCACTGGCGTGCGTTGGAGGATTATGGCGCCCACCTTTAAAACAACGGGAGGGTAGGGTAAAACGGGGTAAATAGGACCAGACAGGTGAAGCAAATGCATAAATAAGTAGTATTTGGTACCGTTGTAAGCTTACGGCGCCCACCTTTAAAACGGGAGGGTAAAACGGGGTAAATACGACCAGACAGGTGAAGCAAATCTGCATACATAAGTAGTATGTGGCACCCGAGGCGTGACACATCCTGGGTGTAATAGTTCGGGTTCGAGGTACTTCAGGCCGGGGGTAATTCATCGGGCCACACCCAAAAGCCGATATTTTTGGAATGACCAAAACATATCCTTTCACACTTTCTTTTGCCTATCTGAAGGCTGCAGTGTTCTTCGATGGCCCGAATTACCGAAAGAAAACAGAACGGAAATGGCAACCTCCAAACTTACGCAGATAATTGCAAACTGATCTATAGGCATATGTACATCTGATACCTGACTAAATTCTGTACTGTCCAACTCTCCATCCCCATTGAGGTCGAACATTTTGAACGCAAGAGCGAAGTGACGAGGGGAGGCTAAAGAACACACACAATACTTCCCGTCATAAAAGACTATACAGCAGGGCAGGGTATGGTGGAGGCTGGTACTGTAAACGGGGATATTTTGGATAAAAACCTTGTTCCGACACTTCAATCGACCGGCTAAATTTTCGCACAAAACATAAGGGCTTTGAATGATGCCCGCCATTTTCGAGAAGTATTCAGACGAGATTTTTGACCGAATTTATCCGAAAACTTTTCCGTTTACAGTAGTTTTTTTTACGTACTAGAGAGCACGGTGAGCAGGAACACGTAATCCGAGAAGGAGATGAGTCCGCTTCCCATTCGGGCAAAAATGCTGTCGGGGTCTACGTCGTACTTCAGTTTGTGTCTCTGAAGACAAATCACCGTCGCTTCAATCCAAATTCCAAATTCAGATTCACGAAAGGATTCTCAATTCTCAACTTCTTCCACTATTATAGTTAGTACATTACCTCGACATCGAAGGTTTGAAATTGGTCCAATCCCAAGCCTTCCGGTTGAATCATACCAGGCGTGATTGAGCGTACGAAATCTTCCGGTGTCATAAACACCTAAAAAATAAGTAGTTCATTATAGCCCATCCAGTGAGACAGAGATACATAATTATTGCACAGTGCGGGCCATACGAGAATGAGAAACGAGTTTGAGACTTCCTTCCTTTCACCATCTTTCAAGTGATCAAAATAAGCCCCATGGGCCCATCAGTATGATCCACTAAGAATTATGGCTCATTCACATTTTGGAAGGAAATGCGCGCTAGGCGTACGCCCGACGCATCCATGGCTGTCCATACCTTTACATTCGTCGCACCATGTACCTACAAGCCGGGCGTACGCCCAGCGCATGGTCTCCGATGTGAATGAGCCATTAGTAGAATTACAGACGCACCTCATAGCTCTGTTTTTCTCCTGGGGGTTTCGCATGGTAGTCATGTTTCTCTCCGGGCGGATAAACCTTCAGTGTGGCGAAGTAGCGGAAGATCTTATCGGGCGTGGAGAAAGCGCGAATTCGATTCTCGTACTCGATAATTTTGCGTTCTCGAAATCCGACGCGTTTCTTCTTCAGGGCTGGCTCGTCCGATTGTTCTTCGCTGCTGTCTGACTCTACCTTGTTATCAGTGGTTGATGGGACAACCTAAGAACAAAGAATTGAACACATGGGAACGACCAGGGTAAGGTTTTTGCGAAATCGAGTAAAGTAGGTAAGTAAAGGTTTTTTTGCAAAATGGAGTTGGCGGGTTGTGGTGTAACGCGATTGGGTTGGTCGATAGTGACTCCGCGGTATTTAGTGATAGTGTGGATCGGTGCCTGCGGGGTCGTCGACTTTGTTCATTCATCTGGGAGCGGAAAAGGAGCGAGTGAAAAGAAGAATTGACAACAAATGACGTCGACGACCCCGCCCGCAGACACCGATCCAAATTTTCACTAAATTCTCCGGGGTCACTATCGACCAACCCAATCGCGTTACCGCAACTCGTCCATAACAGTTGCTGTAGCAGCGTTCTCACCTCATCATCATGAAATTCTGTTTCATTTTTGCTCCCTTCGTCATCTTCATCCTTTTTCTTTGCAACTAAAGTTGCCGCTTTGTACTTTGGCACCACCAGCAGATCCTTGTACCTGCAAGTCGACAAATATTTCTAAATGCACTGAATACGTAGTGTGGTGACAGTAGTATTGCATTGAACATTGTTGTAGTCAAAGTATTGTATCCACGTGCACAGCTAGAGCACATCTGTCTGCATGGTTGGAAGATAAATTCAGCAAATTTCATGCCTAGACTTGTGGCTAGTTCACAGTGAAGAAAACTGCGTTCGGCGTGCGCTCTTGTACGCCCAACGTGACCGTGGCTGTCCTTCCATTACGTAACCGTACTAAATTTAGTGACCTACATGCGGCGTGCGTACTACATGGTTGTATGTAAGTAAGTTACGAACTACACCGCAATTAGACCATTTGGCTACAGTTACTATGCGGCACCCACTGTACTTACACAAGTCGGTTCACAACGAACATGCCAAATCCCAGGACCCACATCCATAGGACGATCCTATCCATAATCTTGAATCGCGTTTTCTGCTTCTCCTTCGCTTCAATAGATTTCTTCCGTCTGATTCTACCAGTTTCCTCCTCTTGAGAAGAGGCAGACGTAGAAACGACTGCATACGACCGCGTGGGAAGAAAGAATGGATGGGTTGGCACTTGTGAAGAACTTGTACAAGGTAGCAGCATCTGTGCAGTTGTAGCCTGGGTGCAAGGTTTGACTAAAACCGGTAAATTCTTGGAAAGTGAATAAGAGCTTTCGCGGAGAGGGGAAAAATGCAGTACCCTTTTCCACATGATGCAGAATAATAAGGCAGATAAAACTGGAATAAGAATTTGGCAAAATGAGTATCTGGTAATACAACGGCGCAAAAAGAATATGGGACTAAAGTATGATAGCTGCCCACAGAAACAGCAAAATATTAGCACAAAAGTAAGACATAGATGAGTGGAGAATAGCTTTATTCGTTCAAACCTTGACACATTTATTTTGGCACGAAATACAAAAGCATGACACAGCACAGCACGTTGAGAAATAGTATTGATTGGATGCAGCACTGTGATTGCCTATTTGTTGTACCAAGTAAATTCTTTTGGCAGATTCTTAGGGTTTGGTTTACCCGACCACTTGTAATACGCGTCCTGTAGCCTAAAGCAGAGAAGAATTTGACAAAATTTGCACAGCAACCTCATCTCTCTGTCAATGGGGCGCTACAGACGTGAACTCCGAATTCGCTCCGAATTCGGAGCCCTGACTATGCTTCAACATGCATAATCACCAAGTTCGCTCCGAACTCGCTCCGTTTTTCGGAACGAGCCATTGACGTTCGTTTCGGATCAAAACAAAGTCATTCCAAACTCGGAGCGAACTCGGAGCACGTCTGTGGCGGGCCAATGTCTGTCATTCAGGTATGGGCCCGCTAAACACGAGCTCAGTGAATTCGGTTTGAACCGAAACTAAAGTCAGTTGTTCACTCACACGTCTCCGAAATACAAACTCGGCTGTTCACACGCACTTTTGGAAAAAAGGAGCGAGTTCGGTGCGAACTCGGGTATTTTACCTCTGAAGCATAATCAGCGCTCCGAATGCGGAAGTCACGTGTGTAGCGCACCACTGGCAACAGACAACCGGGATTACCCCGTGTACCCCCTATACACCACATCAAAAAATCTATAATTGGGCTTAGGGGAAGAATGGACACACATAAACGAAGGAGGCAATCCCCGACTCATATTCGACCCATTACAATGGGGAATCTAAAGTACGGCATCCACATACACAAACAATCACGCCGACAAGCAGCAGAAGACCGTTTACGCGCGCGCATTCTTCCCCTAAGCCCAAAATTATATATTTTTTGACCGTACGTTCCAATACACACTTACCATTCGTAATCCAAGGCCATGGCAGCCAAGAGAAGAACGCTGGCGGGTATTCCCCAGTAAAAGCGCCTCACCCACGGATGGGCAGCGAAAGGCCGGTTGTAATCCCATGGTTTCCAACGGTCAGGCCCAAAATCTGAATAACCCTGCCCCGACGCGCGACCCTGGGCCTTATGACTCGAAGGACTTGGGCCGGGGGTTGATGAATAATTTCGAAGAGGAAAAAGGGCGGTATTATTATGGGTCGAAGTCGAGCTGCTACTTGTTTGGCTTGCAGAAAAAAGGTGAGCAGGATTCACGTATCGAACGTCACTGAAATTCAAAATAATAAATGCATACAATATTACGTACGTACCACGTTGACGTTGGCCTATCTGTGCAATAAAAATTGCTTTTCTGCTACTTCAGCCTTACCCACCGTAAAGATTCGTTTCGTGACATCGTCTCACGGTTGAAAAACATCATAAGATGATAGTTCTCTTGCTTATCCTTATGCAAATGAGCAACCAATTAGCCTAATTAGCACGAACAAACGCAACAAACAGCTAAGCTGCTATGCTGGTAATAACTAACACGCAACCAAAACAACCAACAACCAAAACACCCAAATGGCACCCAAACGAAATGCTATTGCTGTATTTATAAAAGAGTACTCAACAACTATTTTTTACGCAATGCGATGTTTAGTTTTCAAGATTGTCCGTGGCTCTCGGTGGTCGGTTGTCTTGTCTTTTGTCTGTCTGTCTGATCAGATGTTTGAGCGAGGGTGAGAGTGAGAGGGTACCGTGAGTGGGGGTAGGTGGACGGAAAGGAGTTTTCTCGCCAGATAAGACGGCATTTCGTAGCTTTGGATACAAAGATGTTCTTTTTCGTGGCTGACTGACAGGAAGGATGGGTAAGTTAGACGTATGTAGATCAGTGTCGGTATCGTTCATACGCCTATATCGTCAATGTAAGATGATGAATAATCGGAACAAATTTGTACGCAGCTGTTGCTTGTAGCTTCTGATTCCGGCGACTCGGTTCAATTGTTAGAGGACGAGGACCAACATGATCAGGCTGTCGCAGAAATTGCGTTGTCGTCCAAGCGCGAACTCTCCAAGACACCGCAGAAAGCAGGGTGAGCCTTCATTCTTTGATATGCGCAGTAAGTACCTACATAGTATAGTCACCGACACGATCAAGAGCGTGCTTGACAATTTTGGCGCTCCCGTGGCATTTTAGTAAATCTGGCATTTCTATACAAGAATAGCAACCGGGTTTTCGACCCTTTTTCAAAGCCGGTTGCTATTCTTGTATAGAAATGCCAGATTACTACGGAGCGCCAAAATTGTCAAGCACGCTCTTGATCGTGTCGGTGACTATAACATGGGGGAAAGTGGGCCACGGGGTAAAATGGGCCACCCAACTTCAACTTGCTATATCTCCATGATGAGCAGGAGAAACCCCAACAACCATGGTACCATTCTGATCCTTGAACTCTCCTCTTTCTTTTGAGGTACTAACTTCACTATTTACTGAAACATCAACTTCACTGGTTGACGTTTTTCTGCGAGAGGTCGAAAATGGTCAAACTTTGGACAGTGCGTAAATACACCCTGTAGGTTTTAAAAATGGAACACCCGATAGGTGGGAGGCAAGGGGGCATGGTACCCTACCTCCATTCCAAATTTCAACCAATTCGCCCCACTGGTACGGGAGATATAGCAAAAAACAATTTCAGTACTTAGCGGGGTAAAGTGGGCCACCCTTCCCCTGTGATGAAGGATGGGGAAAGTGGGCCACCTCTCCATAATGAAACATGACAAAGTAGTGTCAAGTTCTTGTGGCCTATTTTTGCCGATTTTTTTTATATTTTCTATTTCGTAGCTGAATTTTTATCTATTTTAAAATCGAAAGTGGCCCACTTTCCCCCACCATACTAAAGAACTAGTGCATGGAAAGGTGTGGTCCCTAGCTCTATCATCTGTAGTATTTTTGCCTAATTATTCAAGTAGCTGCATTTAGAAACCCTCTCTTTTGGTTGTTTTTTCCTATGCTTCCAGGTACAATGAGAAAAGTGACCAGATGGGCAAAAAATATGTACAAGTGCTCAGGTGGCCCACTTTCCCCCACCATACTAAACACATTTTGTGGTAGTGGTAGCCATCTTTTCTGTTTTCGTCTGTGACCTATTTTTCCCTTGTTTTTGGGCAACCAATAAGCAGCTACGTTGGAAAACCTTCCCCTGTCTCTGTTCTTTCCCCTGCAACCAGCCGCAACTCGAAAACTGGTCAGGCAGGCTCAAAATTCGAAAAATGCTTGGGTGGCCCACTTTCCCCCACCTGGCCCACTTTCCCCACCACCGAAAATTGCTAATAACTCTCTAAATAAGTTTAGCAATTTGGTCATACTTGGCAACCTAAATCAGTTTTAAAAGACCTATCGTTTGGTATATTACTTGCCTTGTTTCAGGCTATGGTTCTGGAGATCTCGTTGGGTGGCCCACTTTCCCCCATGTTACCCTACATAGTTGAGCATACTTACTTTACTACCATAAGTACTGCTTTGTTGTATTCGTCTTTACGCTTAATTTTTGTCCGATGTGTTGTGTAGAAATCCTAGAAGTACAACAGCAAGTACGCCGGATCATAAGCGGTTGAAGGAAAGTTTGTGGGTGTCACCAGTGAAGCAAGAGGGAAGAGGAGACGGCGAAGATGAAGAACTTCCACCGTTGGCCTCACCTGGCGAGCTCGCGACAGCCTCCAAGATTGTGGATTTGACGGATGTGCAGGATTCTGGCTCCGGTGGGTGAATGCTGCATATTTTTACTGCTACTTTGCTTTTGAAACTACTAGCGGTTTGTGAATTGTTGTTGATGTGTTCTTTTGTAGAAGATGACTTGGATTTGGATGCAAAGTTTCCCGTTTACATGAAGGGATATCTCCCTGTGCAGAAGGCCGCTTCAGCGGCCAGTTCAGGATGCTATTCGGAGACTGGAAATCTACATGGACGGTGAGTGTTCTTTAGGTTAGGGTACTTTGGTCCTCTACTTTACACAACGACACTTTCAAAGCTCGAGATATCTGCACGGCACAATGCATGCGATGCACATGCTTTGCTTGTGGTTTGTAGACCTTTACGGAGAGATGCAGATGGCTGTTCGTCTGAACGGAAGTTTGCGGCTGAAGGGCAGATGGGCCGGGAAGGAGATATATCCTTCAGGCTGGGCTGATCTCTCTGAGGACGACAAGGCACAGATTTGGCGAGGAATGAAGCTGCTGAGGCTTCTGCCAAGCGCTTGCGATGGAAGCCTGACGTTCTCGCTGACTGAGGTTCAGCTAACTTCGATACCTGTTCAAGGTAGATGAGACAGCCTCGGTATGCATATGCATTTCCTAGTTGATGTGCTGTGAGATAGTGGTTTATGTATGTACTACTGTACGGTTATGTACAGTATGTATGTATGTATCGTATTTACCTGTGCATAGCCCATTATGTATGTACTGTATGTATGTATGTATGTACAGTATGTACGTACTGTACGTACGTCGTATGTACTGTACTGTACTGTACTGTACTGTACTGTACGTATGCAATGTATTTCTATGCACTCCTACAGTGTGTTACACTTACTTGCACGTTGTACCGTCAGCTGGTAGGCTTCGAAATACTTGTAGAAGCTCTGGCTCTGGAAAGGAAAGCGGCTGCTATCAAGCGGTTCGGAGAAAAGGCGTTCAATCGGTGCCAGCTCAACGACAGAATCACCTTCGTTCAGGATGGAGAAAGGGCGCTAACGGTGGAGGGCACACCGGATTCAGGGTTGAAGTGTTCCTGTCGCGAGTATGCCAACTATCGCCACTTCTGCCCCCACACGATCGCGTTGGCCGACTTCCTCCACGCCCTGTTTCCTTACATCACTCACGTCAATTCCATCATTGCGAGCGAGCCTCCGCTGGCGGCTATGGCCATTGGAAGAACAGAGGAGGAGGACTGAAGCCGGGTTACAAACGACGTGGATCTCAGGCGTCTGCTGGCTCATTCCCACCCCCTGTCATTGCTGCCGTTCAAGCGCCTCCCTGCACTCCTTCGACAGGGGCAGCTGCAGCAGCAGTATCAGGCGCCTATCCGCCACCTCATCTTCTCGCTGGACTGCGAATTTCTAAGGTTGGTTTCTAAGGTTTTACGTTAGAGTTAGTCTGTTTTTTACTTACTTTATTGTTTGTTTGTACCTGCCTATAGAATGTATGTGTCTATGTATATGTTCGATGTACAGTGTGTAGGTGTACACGTACAGTATGTATGCACGCGTAGTATGTTTGTACAACATGTTACATGGTTCTGTATCGATAGAATTGCAAGTTGCCTACGTTTTGCTTCATTGCAGCCTCGTCGGGAAACGGAGACGTTGGCGAGACCTCATTACAACAATGAGCCGATGTTTCTATCAGTCGGTTGCCCAAAGGACAGCAAAACTGGCTTACCCAAGTGTTGCAGAGCTTGCTGGAAGCAGTTCATGGCGGAAGACGATCGCGGATATCATCCTCCAATGGGACTATATGTTCGCCACAAGGAGCGCTGGGCGTACAATAATCCCCAAACCAAGCAACGTTGCGTCAGCCATCGCTGTATGTACGTATGTATTTGGGTGCTGTGGGGTAAACCAGCCCCCTACCTTAGCTCGACTTTGAACTTGCTTTTTCTGCAAATGATGAACCAAATACGTATATTCATTTGAAAGGGGAAAGTTGAAGTAATCGATTGATACAATGTTTGTCAAAATCGGCCCATTTTTTGCTGAGATATGCAGCCCTGAACTTCGGTGGCCAGTTTTTCCTTGTTTTACCGTAGTGCGCCGATCAGTAACAAAAGCGAAGTGCGTCCTTGCCCAGTCACAATACGTACAATGCATACTGCCATGTATTTCTTCGACGTTCTTGATCGAGTGTTTACTCTACGTTATTTTGCTATTTGTTTAGCGACCGATTACTTTTACTGTGCCACTTATGCCTGCATCACGCGACGCTTCGATTACTTCAGCGTGGATTATTTGAAGGTGGATACGTTCAGCCGTGCGATGTTGCTGTCAGATCCGGCGTTTGGGCAGGAGATTGAAGCTCAATTTGGCATCCGACTTGATGATATTGAAGAGGGTTGAGCAAATTGTGTCCCCTTGCTGTTGTAGTTTCGTGTGGTTTGGGGATGGACGGTGGTTGCCAGTCCGACTATCGGCCGTCCCCTTGCTGTTTGGTTTGGGGATGGACAGTGGTTGCCAGTCCGACTATCGGCCGTCCCCTTGCTGTAGTTTTGTAAGGTTTGGGGATGGACGGTGGTTGCCAGTCCGACTATCGGCCGTCCCCTTGCTGTTTGGTTTGGGGATGGACGGTGGTTGCCAGTCCGACTATCGGCCGTCCCCTTCCTCATGTTATTTGTGGATTCTTATGAGTTTGAATGCAAATACGATATGTTATTTTGCTCATGATACGCCGTCTTGTCTATTGTAAATGTCATATGTACATTGATTGGAACGATTTCATTTACAAGCTGTTGTGTGTGAACGCGTAGCTATTCTGTGAACTGTGCTCTTTATGAATGCTGTGTACGTACGTACCGTTATGTAGAACGTACAAGCACTGCGTGTTTGTGTTGTACGTAAAGCTGCCCTATAGTACGTACGTACGTACATGCTCGCCGGTTAGGTCAGCTGGTAAAGTAGGCGGTGTGCTATTTCAATGTCAGTGTCTCAGCAGTCTGTTACAAGTGTTATCGATTTATACGGTGTTAGGCAAACCGTCGATGTCACGTCTACGTAGTTTCATGTCAAAGGGTTGGTGTCAAAAGCGTTTGTTGCTGGATCTGGATATGAGTATGCCGTACGTGTTACCGAATCGCGCAATAACGATAATATGCTGGTGATGTATTCCATTTCCTGGTGACGTCAGGGGATGCGTTACGTTATGTCGAATGTGTACGTATAGCTGAAAAAAATAAACGTTGCTGTTTTGAGATATTCTTCATAGAAAAACGCTTTCTATGCAAATTCAAGGCTTTCCATTCGAGCTTTCTAATCCTCGCGGTGAATACGCCAGCTCAGAAGATAAATACAGCTAATAGCTTTTCATTTGGATACCCTTTGGTTGTTTTGGTTGTTGGTTGTTTTGGTTGCCTGTTAGTTATTACCGCTATGCTAACTTGTTTTTCTCTCGTTAGCACTCCGTCGTCTTTTTCGCTTCAATGCTTACTTTTCATAGACACCTCTATTATGTTTATGGACAACTTCCTTGTTGGACCACATGCTACCGTAAGAATGACAATAATAAATAATTCAGCATTTTTAGTTCCAATTACGTCAATAATTATTCATATAATTATTTTATCACAAATTCAACGATATCGTTCTTCTTCCAACTTTGAAATTACTCGTGCCACTTCTGCTTCTGGTTTGCTCAAGGCTATTCGGACGACTGCTGTACCTGGACCTGACACGTCCTTGCACACCGCAGCAACAAACCATCAGCTGCTGCTTGAAATATGCATCAGAAATAAAAATCACGGCGGGATCGATAATAATCCTGAGTAGATAGCAGAAGATTCCGACGAAATGAAACAGCGGCGTGGTTGAGAGAAAAAAGAACAAAGGTTCATTCCCGCGCTGTAGATTCCTACAGTGCTCCCACCTGTCAGCTGGTTCAATTATGGCTTGAATTAGCCAGTGAATGGCTATTGGCAGGTTCAGCAGTGCGTAGGTGGCGGCTTGCAGCAAAAGCTTACGATACTTGCTGAACGATTTGATAGCGCCACTGGCGTCAATGTCAATTGTTTGCCGATGACACATGGCGCAGAAAATTAGACAGTAACCGATCACTGTCAGAGCATAGCAAACGACCAGTACGGAATGTGCGAACCAATGCACGTGCAGAAACCAACAAAGCAATATCACCAGTGAACATACTGCGACATCGAACAATGCCATGACCAGCATAGAAACAAGAATGTGTCTGGAAGATAGGACGGTTTTGTAGAAAATTGGCCTGGTTATGGCGATGTATTGGAGTGCAACAAAGGCGAATGTAGATAGCGATGTCAGGAGGAAAGCACACGTTTTTATGACGCTCAAGCTGTGAAAGATGAGCGCGTTTTTCGCTCCACTGTTCCGTTCATATTTTATCAGCGTTGTAATGCCGATCATGACAAGAATTGATAAAATATTGCCCACTGCCCAGGAGATGAGGAAAGCGAAGCGTTTTGCAGGAAGCCGTTTTTTCTTGACTCCGTATGAAACGACGAGCAGGAACAAAAGACTGACCAAAATGCAGAGCGGATAGAGAAGACAAAAGAAGATAGGGTGGAAAAAATCGTCGTGCGCAGTGTGAATCAGCTCTTCTTTTCTCATCAAACTGCGATTTCGTTCCTCGGTCAGATTGCACACGAATTCTGGATCATCATCTCCCATTTTTGTCCGATTATTGCCGTTGGTCCTGGGTGCAAAATGGATTAACATTCTTGCAAGCAGTTTGCCGGTGCTGTGGTTTAGCAGACTCATAATTTTATACGTCACGAATCAATAGGGGTGAAATTGAAAGAAATAATATAAAAGCGATGCCGGGCTTCGACAAAACGCAAACATTGACATAAACTGGGCAGGCGGGCGGGTGTACTCCTACAATACGGATTGTTTACGGATTTTCTTTTCAATACTTCGTATTTGTGGCTTTGCTCAAATCGGAACTTGTGCTATTCGTATCTTCAAGCCATGACGTGACACACAAGGCAAACATAAGAAAAAGCAGTGAACTTCAAGGCTTGAACTATCACGTCACGGGTATTGTTATGGAAAGAAAAGGTTGAGTTGAAACTCTTGAGAGTTGCTTGAGCGTCACACGTGTGCGTATGTGCAATACTTATATAGGCAGGCATGTAGGGTGTACATAGGTACTCCATCACCAACTTTCACAGTTCACACAAAAGCATATCAATCAAGCGTGATGATGCATGAAGTTTACAATCTGCAAACTTTGCCACTTTTCTTATCAATCATCAACTCAATTCAGGCTGGAATGAAATGCCTCAATGTCATCGTTTTCGCTTGCTATGCTTCGGCCTCGTTTTGCGTAAATTAAAATGTAGGAAGCACACAAAGCCAACATCACCGTTGGTTTTTTTTTTTTTTTTTTTATATACTGTACATAAGCTTTTCTGAACTTGCCGCGCCTCAGCTAATGATGAACATGGTAGCTCATTTGAAAGAGGAAAGTTGAAGGAATCGATTGCTAGAATATTTGTCTCAATCGGTCGTGTGGTTGCTGAGATATAATAGGTGCCCGGGTTTACCCCGTGTCTGGGTTTACACCATGGTACCCTATTTTTTGGGCCCCAGAAAAGCAATCATTGATTGTTCTTGTTGGTTTTTTATAGGTTTGACGTGACTGAAGCTCAATTTTGTGTGATGGCTGTGTGTTTACTGTCCGGTATATTCGGTCCTGGAATGTGGGGCATAAAAGTATGGCAGTTTGCTTCATTTTCATTCATCGTTTTATATTATAACACCATCTGTTTTGGCAGTAATTTCTTATGCATTGCGGTATGTGTCATCATCATACACTAGTAGCGCTACACACGTGGTGAGTAAACGCACGGTGAATTCACGGTTAGTTTGAACTTCGAGTTATATTTTTCGTGAAGAGCATCCTCACTTGCTCCCAAACGCAAAATTTTTCTCACGTGTTCACACGTGGTAGTTTCAAACTCACGGTGAATTCACCGGCCTCCCTATGCTTCATCACATACTTATGGGGAATTCCCAATGAGTTTACTCACCACGTGTGTAGCGCACTACTGCGACATACTCTTATTTATTGATTGGTTGGCAGGTATTCGGTGTTTTGGAGTTGCGTTTATTGCTGGTGTACGCATGCTTAATTCCCGCTGTGTGTCAAGTATCCGGCTATATGGTTACGGTATTTACTGGGGGAGCGGGCAAGAATGGATCAACTGTCGCTGTAAGAAGCACGTTACTTCCTTTCCTCTTCTTTATAAATTATTGATATTTCTTCTTGAACTTTACCACTTGGAATAGTCTGGCCAGTAAGAGTTCGCTAAGGCATTCAAGGCGCTTTGCGTAAAATATATTTACAAATGCGGAGATCTGTCCGTGCGTCGTGTACTCCTATTTAGCAGAAATACATGCAAACTACGCAGGACGACTTGAGTCCCATAGCGAACAACCCTCTCTGGCCAGACTACAGTATAGTATTGTATGCTCTCTCTCTACTTACACGTCATTCTTCTTATATCGCTGTTCTTTTGGTATTATGTACTCTTGGTACTTGCTATGTGTGCCGCGTGATTTTCAGGATACGAGCGTATTGTTTCCCTTGTTTCCGTTGGCTGGTATTGTGATTCCAGCGCTGATGATCTTTCACAAATCTTCAAGCGGTGTATTCGTCCATTATCTCATAATCTATTGCTTCTTCATCGGGTGCGTTGCGTCCAAAATTACGAACAGACTCGTGGTAAGTGCGTACATACAGTGCCTACACAGTACTGCAGCTCAATTACGAATAAAGTAATGTGGGGTAGTCAGTGATGAAGGTACGCGCAGGTTACTTTTTTGTGTACTGGTAGGATACTATGGGGTAAACCCGGCCATGGGGTAAACCCGGACACCTAAGCTTTTCTGAACTTGCCGCTTTAGCAAATGATGAACATGGTAGCTCATTTGAAAGAGGAGCGTTCAAGGAATCGATTGGTAGAGTACTTGTCTCAATCTGTCGTATGGTTGCTGAGATATACTTGGTGTCCGGGTTTACCCCCGTGTCCGGGTTTACCCCACAGTACCCTACCTATTTTACATATTGTTTTTCTATTGTACAGATTGCTCACATGAGTAAGAGTGAGATTTACTGTTGGGATTCGATATTGGTGGGTCCAGCACTTCTGATCACTAACCAGTACTTCAATACCTGGATTCCAGAGTACCCTCTGTTACTGCTGTGTTTGGTAAGTTACCTACGTACGGTAGGGTACTGTGGTGCAAACCCGGCCATGGGGTAACCGGCCGCCTAGTACTGAAGGCCGTTCTTTCTACGTGGGTGACCCTGTGACACGAATTGGGTCAACTTGTAAACATGATGCCTCAAAGTTTATTGGTAAAATGGCGTGACTGATAGAGCTCTCACGGGTAGGCATTTTGCATTGATCCGGGTCCGGGTTTTGAAACCATGTACCCGCGGGTTCCGGGTCCGGGTCGGGTAGTAGGAATATTTGCTGTTACCTACATTTAGTGTACGTACGTACACGTACAGCATACTAGGTGGTACAGTACGAACTGACGTACGTACGTTACGTACATACATATGCAATAGATTGTATATAACAATGTTCGTTTGAAAGAATACATAACTTCCAGGTGGGAAATTTGGAAAAATATAGCTCGAAATTTCATGTGAATGTCGAAACTCGAAAATAACTATCCTCTATTCTTGAGAAAATTTCAGAAAATGCTCAAACTACATCGAGCAGAAAGCCAAAATTGTGCGAAATTATACACCTTAGACCCGACCCGGATTTTCGCCTATTTTTCCGGGTCCGGGTAGCAAAAAAAGCCGGGTTTTCCCGGGTCCGGGTTCAGGGTCCGGGTACCCGTGAGAGCTCTAAGTGACTGAGTGGTGAGCGAAGCTTAGGGGTAAAAGACATTTCTGACTTTTACCTTACGGTAAGGTAAAAGTCAGAAATGTCTTAAGAGCACGTCGTGGGTAGATGCTGGAATCCCTGTCTAACTCTATCCTATCTAATGCGCATACGTGCAATATTCTGTACATGATATGAAATGTGTTTTCCAGATGTACGCAATTGTGAATCTACTGCTGAATTCTACCCTGGTTTGTCGACAACTGTGTGATCACTTGAAGATATCCTGCTTCTCAATACGCAATTCCTCAATCAGCAGAGAATAAGCTGATGAACTGCCTACTACAGAAATATTTGGATACCTACTGAATTGAATGAGAACAGTGACCTACTGAACTGACTGGGACAAATTTGGAGCTCTCGAACACGAAAATATTTTGGGCAGATTTTTTCCCTTGGGAAATGCACTCACAAACGTGATCAACTTTGGTCCCATCCGAAAAGATGTGCAGTTCGGGCTTAACACATACCGCGACCTGGCGTCATTAGTGGGCTACACACGTGGTGAGTAAACTCACGGTGAATTCGACGGTGAGTTTGAACTTCGAGTTTTATTTTTTGTGTAGAGCATTCTCACTTGCTCCCAAGCGCAAAATTTTTCTCATCTGTTCACACGATGGTGAGTTTCAAACTCACGGTGAATTCACTGGCCTCCCTATGCTTCATCGCATACGTACGGGGAATTCCCCGTGAGTTTACTCGCTCCGTGTGTAGCGCACTATTGTTGGCAACAAATCGTGCAACAGCTGTTGTCGGTTTGTTGTCCGTTTTTATAGATGGGTGTTGTCGGTTTGTTGTCCGTTCGTCACCCATATAAGCGGACAACAATTTGTTGCCAGCAATGACGCCTGATCGCGGTATGTGTTAAGTCCGCTGCGAGACCTGAACGACAAGGGAGCTGCGGTATTGGACGAAGAAATAACGGCGTATACCGTATCTCGCTTGTAGTTTAGGTTTCGCAGCGAACTTCACTTCCAACTGCGCAACTTATGGGTGGGGACAAATGGTGATATGGAAGAAAAACTATTTGGCTGGCCAAATGTTTTGATCCGACTAGATATGTACGTTACGTTGTAGCTTGCACTCAATTTGGGAACGGTTTATGTCAGGTCCGTGTGATGTACTGCTTTAGGGGCCATTCATAAATTACGCAAATGCTGATAGCGTGACCCCCTTCCTCCCTCTCTTTAGTCTCACAAAATAGGACCCTTTCGCATCATGTTTGGATTGGCGTAATCAAGACTACATAAGGGAAGAGAGACTATGCCAGCTAGTATTGGCTTCGTGTTTCATGCTACGGCCGTTTTGGTCCCAATCGGGGGACCGGGGCCCCCGATCGGGGGCCCCTATAAAATGCATGCAAAAGTAGAGATGTTTTTCTTTTCGTTTTCTTTTTCTTTCTTTCTTTTCACACACGGGGCCCCCGATCGGGGGCCCTGGGCCCCAATCGGGGGCCCCTATCTCTAATTTACGCCGATCTACGGGGGCCCCCCGATCGGGGGCCCCGGGCCCCCGATTGGGACCAAAACGGCCGTAGCATGTAACACGAAGCCAATACGAGCTGGCATAGTCTCTCTTCCCTTATGTAGTCTTGGCGTAATTTATTGGCATATGTAGGGTACTGTGGGGTAAACCCGAACACGGGGGTAAACCCGCATACCTAGTATATCTCAGCAACCATACGACTGATTGAGACTAATTCTACCCATCGATTCCTTGAACTCTCCTCTTTCAAATGAGCTAGCTACCATGTTCATCATTTGCTGTCCGGGTTTACCCCATAGTACTCTATTATTGGTAGACGGCTTTTTCGAAACATCAGCTTTTTTCAACTTTCCTGTGCTAATCGTGCTATTAGTGTCTAGTGCTCATATGTACATTACAGTACACTGTGTAGGGCAAGTGTGTTGCTCGTATTTATTATCAAAGATGCTTTTTGACAGAACCAGATATTTTTTCCCCTTTTCGCAGGGTCTAGCCCTGGGAATGTACAGGCTAAAAAAGTATTGTTCAGTGTAGGGTACATACTGTGTACGATACATGGTACCAGATGGTTTATGCATGGAATAGTTACGTAGTAGATGGACGGACAATCTATCGTGCAAAAGGCAAGGTTTAAGTCTGCGTAGGGTAGTGTGGGGCAATCCGCTCACCCTGTTGTGGCGGTTTAGCCTCACCCGCCCCTCATTCAAAACATGCTCGTGATAAATTTTTATTTAGGGTAATATGGGGTAAACCCGACCATGAAAGAATCCGGCCACCTACAGTAAGCTTCAGGGCTGCATAACCAATTGACCGATTGAGACAAATAGGATATCAATCGATTCCCTGAACTCTGCTCTTTCATATGAGCTATTTCGTTCATAAATTGCTGAAAGAGCAAGTTCGAAGGGGTTAGGTGGCCGGATTTACCCCACAGTACCCTACTTCTGCAAACCTCTGTTTCTTTTCGTCGTCCCTAGCCATGTCATGTGATGAATATTGTAGCAGCCTTGGCTAAATGGGGTCAAACCGCCAGTGTGCGGATTTACCCCACACTACCCTGAATGTTCTGTTGTGCAAATTGGGGGCAGTAAAAGCAGGCGACAAAAACTCTGTTCCTTCTGTTTGTGAAAGTGTCGTGTGACCGGTTGCAGGATGTGTTAAACAATGCATTGTGTATGCTGTACAGTACAAGTCCTTTCTCTCTCTGTCATTTAGCTGATTACCTCTTGTCATATGTAGACGATCTGTGTGCATGTACGTACAGTACAGTTCAGTACATACATCCTTATTGTACACGATGCCACCAGATATACTATCACTACAATGTAGTGGACATACTGTACATAGTAGTATCATCAATTCATCAGTGTCTATATATTTTTCCGTGAAGTTCACGAAATAAAATTATGATTTTTTTTCGCTGAGAACAGTGCAGATGCGGCATTCCTGTAGCCATCAATCAATCAAGAAGCTGACGTTTAATTTTTTTTCGTTTTGGTCGTTGTACTACGTGATGAGTTACTAAATATAACTATGAATATATAGTCTTCATAATATTTTCACACAACAGAGTTCGAAAAATAAATATGTGCCAAGCTGCCAACTACCTACTGTACCAGCAGTGGCTTATTCTTATCACGCGAGACAAACCCAGCTAAGCTGTAATTGATGTGATTCAATAGTCGTTTTTTTTCTATGCGGGTGCACTCCGTCTGGCTGATAAGCAAGAATTTATAAAGAATGGTGTGAAACTGTAAAAGTAGCGATTTTTCAAAGAATGAATGTGCTACGGAAACAGTTGTTATGATCTGCCACTGCCTGCTAATAAAAGCAGACTTGAAAGAACTCGGCAATAGTGCTCTTTTGAGCAAAAAGGGGCGGAAAATGATAAAGTCTGGGGCCTGAAGAGCTCTTCCTTCACTTTTCAAAATCAGGCTGCCAGCAAAGCAAGAGTGTTTTTCTGAAAATTTATAGTTGGCAGCTTTCGTTTGCTCTGATTCAATCAGAAATTTCAGCGCACATGTGACTCCCACCTACTCAACAACTAATCTTCTCTGTTTTGCAGATGGAAAATCCTTGTCATTCAAACTTAACTTTCGTTAAAACCCGGATGCTTTCATTTTCTGATATGATCCCCCTCCCCCTATCAACTAATACGCTCCAGTGGGATTTTTATTTTACAGGTCCAATCCAGATAAGGAATCTCTCGCGTATTGTACAATATCGGCGCCCGCCTTGCTGCAAATGGGCAAATAACGACGCTTTTATTTATTTCTTAATAGCGCCGTTCCTCTCGGAATTCCAACTGAACTGGAAATGTCTACCGGCTACAAATTTATTGAAAATGGCAGCCTAGGCGGCCAGAGAGATTTTTATCTCAGACTGGAACCTCTTTAGGGATCGATGCTTCTGGGGGAGCAAAATTTGCGCTTTTCTGCTTCAAACGCGGTGAAAAAACCGCGAAAAATCTACGGATTATCACGCCCACTACTCCTATACCAATACCTAAATTATGCAAAAGTTTTGCCGCTCAAAAAATATCTCAGAAATAAGTTATTTCGCTTTTGGGTTACTGTAACCCAAACAGAGAGCAGTTGTTGTCAAAAAAGTTTGCCGCTTGGTTTTTTCTGAAAGATGGATATATGCACACACGTATGTCGAATGAATTTGAACGCCATTTTGCCCGATTTTAGCTCTACGATCTTATTCGAAAACATACTTAATCGTGAAGCAGCCGACGAGAAAATAACAATGCCAATTCGATATTTTACCGACCGGCTTTCTTTGAAAGCATATTCTGTTCTGCGTTGCGCAGTCCCACGTACGTACAAGTAGCCTACATCACATACTGATATTTTCACGATAATAAATTTGTTTCTTGCACACCGACAGGAACGTATAACGTTATTGAGGGGGAGGAATAAGCAAACAGTGTAGTGAGGCAGAAGCAGGGATGGGATAGCGACCAAGTAGTTCCGTACATACGACATTGTCAAATTTGTCCTTCCGTACGACCAGTTGTTCCGTACTGTACATACGACCATCAAGGATCGTATATACTGAACTATACTTGGTCGCTAGCCTTGCTTCTGCCTTACTACACCTAACCTACACTGTTTGCATATTCTTCCCCCTTATAATGTTATATATTCCTGACACCGACGCCGTCCAAACCCTCGAGAACCAACAGATGGTCTCGCTTTCGCACTTTTCCCTCTCTTCTCTCTCTGCGCATATTTATGAATGCTGCGATAAAGTTTTTACTCTGAAAAAGTATGACGTGGGCTAAAAAAATTTGTAAATCTTTTTCCTGCTTCTGAAAGAAGATACCTCTTTGCAACCGGCGAGCTGTTATGCCGCTGTAGACGAGACGTTACTAAAAATGTTCAGTTTAGACTAAATTTTGGTTGTTCGGATCTAGGCAGTTCTGTCACATAGATATTATGTAAATAATAAATATGCATGCGCAGAACCTTTTACGTGTTGCTTTTGTCCAACTTATCAATTTATCTACAGGACCATCCGATCCGAAAATTTCTCGTTCTACAGCTTTCATACATACGTGCTACCGGTCTGACATCAATTCCATATAGGTAGCGAATAAAAGCGTAGTCGGGTACCTTCGTTTTGTATTTATTTACGATATGCGGTAACACGATTCGGTTGGTCGATGGCGACCGCGGTACTTAGTGAAAGTTTGGATTGGTGCCTGCGGGGTCGTCGACGCCATTTGTTATCAATTCTTCTTTTCACTCGCTCCTTTTTCGCTCGCAATTGGTTGAACAAGGTCGGCGACCCCGCAGGCACCGATCCAAACTTTCACTAAATGCCGCGGGGTCGCTTTCGACCAACCCAATCGCGTTACCGCATATCGTCCATACTGTATGTACATGCTGTAGATATGTAGCGCTGAAAAGACGACACGGTTTCCTTCGCAATGAAGCGAAACAGCAGCAACAGCAGCAGCAAAGAAGAATGTCAACTGTTAACTACAGAGTTCGTCGAATACAGTACCCTGCACGGAATTAATGACATTTTCCGATCTCGAGCGACTTTGTTGAAGTTGATGTGGATCGTACTGTTTTTAGCAGCCATTGGCGCTGCTGTCTATGGCTGCACGGGAATTCTGCGAGCTTATTTGATGTCTCCAGTGGTCGTGTCCTACTTTGTCTACGGTAACGAAAGCCTAAAATTGCCGGACATCGTCCTCTGCCCTCTTAAAGGGGAGATCTCGCGGGAATTTTAATTAAAGTATGGGGGAGTCAAGTTTTTGCATTTTTGTCATTTGCAAGCATATCCTGCACATTTTTACGAAAGGTATGTTGGTGAAAACTGCTACATATTGATCCTCTTTTGATCTGCGTTACATAAATCCCGATTGATTTGAGTCGATTTTGCCTCTGTGATACAGGAAACCGCTTTTAAAATAGGCCTCCTTTCTAACGGTCTCTTCTCTGCGTCGCAGAGGAAAGGAAAAATCGGCTTTCTACCTTGGATAGGTAGATCGACAAGGAAGGATACAGTTTTATAACGAGTAGGTAGAAGCTTTCAAATGTACAAAATATTATGAAACTTTACTCCTCCATGCTATGTACTATGTAATTCCCCGTCAGATCACCCTTTAACCGATTTAACGCCTCCTATTTACGGATGCACAACATCTCCGGTGATTTGGCCCAGTATCTGGAGCTGAGTTTCCCCAGTCCGATGGTGTCGCGCATTCAACGCGCCAAATTCATGACCGTCTACAGTAACATGAGCTATTTCGACGCTCAAATTCAGGCATTGCTCAAGAAGAACCATCTATCGTACACGCAGTTCATCGAACAGGCTACCGACCTGGATTGTGACGTGATTTTTGAAGACCACACGATCGAAAAGCCGAAAGGAGGCCGGATGAACTGCAAGGACTTTCCGCGCTTTCGTACTTCGTCCGGCACCTGTTTTCGGTTGCCGGGGCAGGCACAAGAAGCCGCCGGTTACGGGTATGGATCCCGGGCCACCGTCGCACTGCCGCGACACGTGTATTCGCCAGGGGTTAACCAGCTACCCATCGACGGAATCATCGTTAAACTCGCGGACGCGGGAGCGGAGACTTTGGACAAGAGGGAGAAAGTGAGTTCGGCTGCGCACGGCCTGGACACCAACATCATTTTCATCCCAGCCGGCGTTTACGCGCTGTTGTCTTTGAAAGCTACTCGCTACGAGTTCATTAACGACCCGCCCCGATACGAGTGCCTTACTGAGGCGCAGCCGCATTACAGCCGGGTTAGCTGCTTCGACAATTGTTTAAAGGGGCTGTGCGGCTGGACGATTTTCCCATGCTGAATGCGAAGGATGGAGTTCTACGAAAAATAATACTGTGTTTTGGTAAACCAAGGAGCTACTTGCAGCACCTTGTGTAAAGAAACCTACAGTACATAGTAAATACATAATATACGCAGTAAGTATGCTGATATTCCAAGAAAACCCCAGCAGCACGTCACATTGTGGCAGACCACGTGTCACCCTTGAAATCTTTCGCCGCACACCCCCTTTAACTGCGACCGCGGAAGCGATATGCAAATGCAGCCCGGCTGCCAGCGCCACACCGCGACAGCCCCTGTGCACGGCCAAGCAATACTGGACATGTTTCTTCGGTCAGATCGTGAAGGTGATCAAGCAGATGAACAATACACGGATCAATTACTGCCGGGAGAAGTGTAAACCGCTGTGCAGCTACTGGCAGTACACGCCGACCACCTCCTACGGCAAGTTTCCGTCGCCCGAGTTCCAGACGTTCGTGACGGACAACGCCACCTGGGCCAAACTCCACAACACCATCATTCTGGAGGTGTTCTATGAACACTTAGGTACACTTAGTACTTACGTACTGTAATGTTCCGTATATAGCCCCCTCGCGTGTATTGCCCCTCGTGTATAACCCCCTCTCTTGTATAGCCCCCGAATCGGCGCATACGGAACATTACTACGGAACATTACAGTATGCAAGCTTGCTTGACAGATTTCGTCTGGCATTTTATTGTGTTCCTAATGGGTCATTCACATTGGAAAGAGATGCGCTCGGCGTACGCCCGGCGCATTCACGGCTTTCCATGCCATTGCGTGTGTCGAGCCGTGAAGACGCGGAGTGTACAATACGTCCAAGAACCCGGCGCTTTTCACCTTCCGTCGTGAACGAAGCGCTTTTGTCTATCCCTCACCCAACCCACAATATATACTGTACGTACCTCTCATGCCTGCCTGCCAGGTACAACATACCGTAGTACCTATGTACCTATACGTACTGTGCCTACTATTCCATAAGTCTGGTCCACCGAGAAAAACGAGCCATTACGTATCACGTGTTCATATTGTACGTAATTTTTCCATATGTACAAGTATGTATGTACCTATTTGTAAGCTGCAAACGAAACGAAGAGTGCATTGTGTGTTTGATGTCATTTTGTCCCTCCTTAGAGTACACGACGATCAAGCACTTTCCCTCGATGGGTCCCGATTCGTTCATCGCTCAACTGGGAGGTCAGATTTCGCTGTGGGTCGGCGGTTCGATTCTCACATGCGTTCAACTGGTCGTCTTCGGCCTACAGTTGCTCTGCGCCAAGCTGTTACGTCAGGAGAAGCCGCTAAACAGTACAGAAATAGTTCTGGATTCTGCAGTTCAATCGCCGTCGACAGATATCCCAACTAGCATCACCGATTTCTCTACTGCTCAACAACAAGCAACACCTGTGCAAAGCAGTCAAAAACTTTCCGCTGCTGACGGAAACAAGGCAACTTTCGGCCTGGCACGAATGATGAACGGAAACGCGACAAAAATGCACAAAAGCAACATTGCCAGGTTCCTGCCAGGAGTTAAGTGACTCTGCAGACGTGAAAGAAAAAAATAAGCAATGCAAAGCTGTAACCATTGTTGGAATGTCAGGAATGTGTGTGTTGTGTTGTGCAGTTCGGTCTACAATCGCGCACTATGCAAGCGAGGAGTGAAACATCGTTTTCAAAAAATTGATTTGACACATGTAGCGAAAAACTTCAAGTACTTCGGTTCGGTACTGCACTCGCACTGTAAGTATCTACAGTATCTACAGGGGTGCGCATGCATGCACGAAATGTATAATATTGTTTGTTGGGTTTTTTTTTTTTGTTTTTTTTTTTTGTGGTGTGTGTTTTTTTTGTTTTTTTTTTTTTTTTTGGTTTTTTTTGTTGTTTTTGTTGTGTTTTTTTGTTGTGTTTTTTTTTTTTGTTTTTGGTGTGTTTTTGTTTTTGTTGGTTGTTTGTGGTGTGGTTGGGGGGTGTGTGGGGTTTGCGGGGGGGGGGGGGGGGGGGGGTGCGCGCGGCGGGTATTGACCAGTATGTATGTAGTTGCGCTGGAAATTTCTGAATAATCGTGATATAACACCTACCTACATCTGTCCTTCGCTGATTTTTAGTGCAATTTTTGATCGGTGATATTTTCATAAAAAAATGATGATGAAGAAAGACCAAAGACACACTCTTAGTCCGGTGCTGGAAAATTACAATACATTACGTAAATGTAGTGTATTTTTATCTTGTCCTGAACAATCATAGGCCACTTTTGACGCAGGTTCAGCAGCAGTTTTCTGTGACTCGGCTTTGTCACCAATGACAGCATTGGGCATTGGCGTTTGACGCAGAAACCCCGGTTGATCACAAATTTCTAGGCAAAGCATCTGGTATCATTTCAATCATGAAGCAGTTATCCCGATTCTTTCATCAACACTCGTCCAACTAAAACCACGCAATTCAATTTCTCACACCTAAAATAAAACCGTTTCTTCAAGTTCTACAGTATTTTTCTCATACCCTACGCCTCCTCAGTTTTGTGCTTCATTCATCCGGCACCAATTTGCGTCAGTAGATGTTTGTATAAAAATGAGCACCGGATCAACTGATGCACCAAATCGCCGTCTTACAGCCAGCTTTGATCTCCAAAAGCGACCTACAGTACAGGTTTTTCTACCTGGTTCTTGGATCAGCTTTCTACTACTTTTCACAATCATTCAACTAAGCGATGATGAAGATGTGTCTCAGTGCCGTGTTTGTTTCTTGTGTGATAATAATCTGCACCACCACTACTGTTGTACACACAAGCCTTATCCAATCGGATCGCTGGACCGATTGGGGTGAATGGGGTGACATGGAAGAATGCAGCGGTGGACTCTTTGTCACTGGGTTTCAGCTGAAGTATGAGGGCGAGAAAGGAATTGGAGATGACACTGCTCTTAATGCCATAAAGGTGAATACAACAGTTGAGCTAAGATTACTTTAAGTGGTCGCGCGACCACCCATCTGACCCTTTCTATTTTTCAGTACGTACGTACGTATTGTATGTAAAGCAAACCCTTTCTGCTTTTCAGTACGTACGTATTGTGCAAAACAGTGTTGTTCTCAGATTCGGACTCATAAAATTTTAAATAATTAAAATTTCGTCCGCTCCGTCCAACTTATTTATGTTCTACACACACACACACACACACAGCCATGGGTGTGTACTGTACACACATACAAATAAATACCGTAGGTTACAGTGCCCAAAATAAAAATACTCTACGTACCTACGCATACCTTATGTGGTACTACTGTAGCCGCCCGGAAAATTTGATTTTGTTGAACCACAGCCGTCCGGAAAATTTGATTTCGCTGAACCACAGTACATCGACAGACCTCTGCGAAATGCTGGACCTAGACAGCGGTCCACGCACTGTAGGTACGGCGCGACGCGTACGTAGTCCAGCAATCAACGTCTCCTGACGGCGTGTACAATTTCTTATTTAACTTACTTTCCATGGACTGTTGCAGCTGTTCTGCAGCGAACCAGGCTCAGGTGCGCATACCGAAGCAATCGCCAGCCTGCAAGGACATTGGGGAGATTGGGGAGAGGAAAAACACTGTAACGGAGGGGGGGTTGGCACCGCCTTTCGCTTGTTAGAGGGGTTCTACGGCAGAATATTTCCTTCCATAGAGAAGAGGAGGAGGATCGGTTTGTAAAATTTTCGCCATTTCAGGGGCATAACTCCTTTGCAGTTGCTGTACATATTTTACACTGAAGTAATTATTCAGATTCCATCTGCTGGGGGTTTTTGGAATATTGTGCGACGTTTAAAACTGCGCCATGCATGTGCTGTAATGATTTTTATTTGGGGTTCTTTGAGGTCATGACCGCAAACAAATCCATTCTGTTGAGTGAGACCATAAATTGTCTGTACATTCGCACTAATAAACAAGGAGTAATTATTACACGAGGGGCAACAGTAACTTCACTGTAAGATAACTTTTAATACTCGATCCTCGCCTTCATTTTACGGGGAGGACAACTTTCTGCCGCACTACCCCTTTATTTGAATATCCCACCAACAGCGATGACACTGCTGCAAACCAATTCACAATGAAGTGTCAAGGTGGAGAGGGAACAAGTCAGACCCTGGATGGCTATGGTACAAACTGGGGAGCGTGGCAAACTTGGAAACGCTGTCCTGCGGGCCATGCAATTTGTGGAATTCAGACTCAAGTGGAAAGTCCAGGTACGGTAGCTAAGGTACCCTAGGTAGCTGTATAAAAAAATTAAGTAGACATATGGCTAGCAAACTGCTAGCAGAAATTTAGTACATATAGTACATTACCCTGGAAATAAAAAAGCAATACGGGGACATATGGGGGGAAAAATAATATAAATAAAATAAAATTTTTCAAAGGGACAGAAAAAATTAAAAAATAATTTGATTTGGTTTTATTATAGAGGAGAAAAAATTTTACTATACTTTTTACCATGTAAATGCTAAAAAAAAAATATGGGGCGGGTGGGTGGTGGGGGGGGTGGGGGGAGGGTGAAGAAGATTTGTTATTTTGCGGGGGGGGGGGGGGGGGGTGTTAAAGATGATGGGGGTGGTGGGGAGGGGGGGTGGGGGGGGCGTGGGTCTAAAAAATAAATAAATAAATAATAATAAAAATAAAGCTTGAAAGTAATGATTGCGAAATAAAAAAGCTAACGGGTACTATTCTTTTTTATGTCGGTAAACTCGCCAAAAAGAATTTTACATTTACATGATAAAGAGTACAACTATCCCCTTATAACTTTTTTGCGTTCACATGGTAGGCAACATTTTACCGTACTATTCTTGCTAGTACTTACTTACGTGTATATTTTGTGAAATATGAAATTATCCCACTTTTTAGACGGATCGGGCTCGGCCTTTAACGACGATACATCATTGAACAATGTGGATTTGAAGTGTTGCGATTTGTTCGGTACTCTGATGCCCAAGTGCGATCCAAGGGACGCCTGGGTGCGGGTCAAAGTCTGCGAGAATCCCAGCGCTCAGGAACCGTTAACCTGCAAGTGGATTCAAACTACAGGCTTCTCTCAGTCCATCCTGCAGTCCAGGGGTGCCCAATGGCTGTTCACAAACTCAGAAAACTTCGGAGTCTCCGTCACACAAGCCGCGCAGAGATTTAGCGGGACGTTCTCCACTGAGGTCAGTATGTGTAAAGTAATAAATCATCGGGGCGTTCAATAATACTTGGGGAGGGGACAGTTCGTTGGGTACTGTGGGGTAAACCCGGACACCTACCTACAGTAGTAATTATTTTTCAGATCGGCTTCAGTGAAACCACAGGTTTCAACTGGGAATCCAGTGAGAGTCAAAGTTGGAGCATGACGACGGAAGCTCACATGTGGCAAGCGATCCCGCCCGGAAAGCGTCTCACCTTCTACCAAGCCGTGGGCTACTGCGGAGAAAAGGCCACTTTCCTAACCACCTACTTCAAGACGGAAGAGGAAGACTTGTTTCCCATCGCAGGAGACCAACCCGCCGACCCAGTGATACGCTTCATGAACTGCGCTAATGGACAATGTACTCCAGTCGATGAGTCCACTAACCAGGAAACAAGCAACAGTAAGGAGGACATTTGGGAGAAGGAAAATGAGAATCAACCAGAGGAGTACAACCACAGCTCAGCACATCGTGTATCTGCTCAACGTCTGTCCACGATCAGTATTATTTTGGGCGCATGGGGGCTGCTACTACTGACCATTGGTGTTGGACAAGATTGATATTTTATTTGTCAACCAAGTACCTACACACTGTGTGTGCACTACATAAAACAGAACGGTCCAGTACTGTACTTATAGTACCCTTATTTTTTCAATTCCTGGTACAGTATATGCTATGCATGTTTCTGTATATAAAAATGTACATAAATTTGAATAAATAAATCAGTCTACATTTTTATAAAAATATATAATCCCTGTATGAGAAGAATGACCTACGTAGTGAAATCAAACAAAGCAATCCCTGACTAGTTTTGGCCTCCATTGAAAAGGGTATATTTACCTTTACTTCCTGGAATTCTTGAAAGTGCCAGTAACGGCCACTACGCAGAGCGCAGATACGTTGGTATGATGGAGCAGACCGGAAGCAGAAACAGTATGTCCTTGCTTCAGCCTTAACCCCCTTCGTAATCCCAGGTAATCGTAATCCGCCTGTCCGTAGCCACCCGGCAAACCCCGTCCGTAGACGGGGCAAACCCCGCCCGTAGACGGGGTTTGTTTTTCCACCCCGTCTGTCTACGGATGGGGTTTGCCCCGTCTACGGACGGGGTTTGCCGGGTGGCTACGGACAGGCGGACGCCTGGGATTACGCAGGGGGTTAACATGATGCATATTCCCCATCTCTAATAGAAACTGAGTAGTAACCTATGGTTCTGATGCCGGAAGGCGGAAATGCTCGTTTGCAAAATACAATGCGCTTCTTTCCGCACCCTCCATTCTTTCGTTTTTTCGACATTTTGGTTGGTCGTTTCCCGGTGTCGAAGTTCTTTCTTAATTTTTTTGACTCGATTGCGCCAGCGCCGTTGTTTTCGTGAGTCCGGCGACTATGGACGAGTCCATTTCTAGTACCGTGTCCATGGCCGAACCTCCGTCTAAGTTCAAGTACGTATGGAAATTCGATAAGTTCGATTTCATTGATCAATTGGAGAGCGGTAACACTCGGGGCTTGGAGAGCGATGTCTTCGCTACGGTCCACAACCACATCAGCTACGACTGGCGTTTGCAGATCAAGCCGCAAATTCCAATCGCCAAAAACGCCGAAGATACTCCGTTCAGACTGTATCTGACCGGAGAGAATCTGCAGCGTCCGGTTACTGTGCAATTCAAAGTGTTCATCACCAAGCGCGTTTCCGCTTTCAGCGAGCAATTGAAACTCTTTTGGCTTTTCTAACTATTGAAATCGATACCTACGGTACGGAAACTTTCTTTTGTTGGGTGAACGTTTACATTGCGAATATTTATTTGCATTTCGGCTATTGTAATAGACCAACCAAAAGAGTCAATCCTGTCATAGTCAGTTCCATTTCCATGCAATGGACATTTCCATTTTCGATACCATTTCATCCATACCATTTCCATTTTCAATTTCCACGCGCACTTGTAGGACTTTATGTACTTGTGGATTGCATTGCATACATACCTCCAATGCTCGTGAATACATACGTACGTATTTCGAACGGAAGCGCGCTCTTACTATGAAAAATGGGGAGGAGGCGGAGAACCAGGAGGGGACTCTGATGCACGAGTTCACTTCCTTCTCTCCCACCAAGGGATGGGAGCAGTCTTTCCAGGGAGGCATGGCGGAAGTTGGCAGGCATGGCAACATTGATTATGTGACCACGATGGTACGATTCGGTGTGCAAATGCAGATCGAGGTCGACCAGTTCAATAGTTTCAAGATTTGGAGGGAGGAAGAACAGAAGAGTGACGCGAGAAAAGAAAAGGATGGTTCGACGACGAAAAGCAAAGAAAGGATCGACTATAAAATCCTGGTGAAGAAAGACGGCGGTGTCATCTGGTGTGACAAGCAGACATCGGCCTGGGGGTAAGAGGGGGTAGGCACATATGCACAATAGCCTCAGACACTAACCCACCCCATTCCGTCACGCATTCGGTATATCACGACGATATGTTGGGGGCACGGAATGATCTTGGGGACCAGCAACGGTTATGTCATACGAGTTAATGCCATACGATTGGAATTAGTGGCGTCCTGAAACTGAACTTTTGGGTTACGAGCCATAGTTTTACATGGTTTTGCTACACTATTAGTACGTATGACTTGTCCAACTAGCAGCTTTGAGATCGCACCCCCCCCCCCCCCCCCCCAACCCCAACACTGTGCCGAAGCCGATGTCTGCACAAGGACGTGCTCATGAAGAACAAGAAGTTCGGTGCCATGTTCCAGTCTGAGCTTCCTGGAGCGAAGAATGAGACTGAAGAGCTGCAGTTTGACACGGAGACGATGAAGGAGGTGCTGCACTTCATCCGCTACCACGAAATCTGTTATCCTCGCACCCTTAAAGGGGGATCTGGCGGGAATTAGTACGGGAAGGCGCCAATTTCGAATTTCTAACTTTTGAAAACACCTTGTAAAATTGCATCCTCTTTCGATCTAACTCCATGTTCTTCTGGAGTCAATTTTGCCTCTGCGAAGCGACGCTCCAGTTAGAAAGGGGAACAACACTTTGGTGGCCTACGTACTGTATTTTGAGCTTTCTAATTGGGGCGCTGCTTCACAGAGGCAAAATCGACTCCAGGTCCAGACTCCAGAGCATGGGGCTTAGATCGAAAGAGGATGCGATTTTACACAGGCGTACTGTAGGTGCTTTCATGCTAGAAATTCGAAATTTGCCTCCCCATACTATAGCTATCCCTCCAGATCCCCCCTTTAACCTGGATCTGAGTGAGCTTCTGGAGGCGGCTAAATACTACATGGTGGAGGGATTGGAACAGGAATGCCATCATCTGCTGATCACGAGGTTGAATGAGAGCAGCTGCGCTCAGTCACTGAAGTTGGCCCATCGTCACAACCTGAAGCTCCTGAAGCATATGGCCATCAATCTGGCAGCCGGCAAGGTAGCGACTGTCATGGGTTCCGCTGAGTGGAAGAACCTGTTGAAGGGAAAGTTCGACATGGATGTCTACGTGGCCATTCAGAAACGCATTGATGTGAAATGAAGATGGGCGCTGCTTGAGCTTGTTTAGATCTTAGTAAATGTTTGCATACGAATGTTCTTGGTGTCGTTTGTAATAACTACCAATACATCGCACACAGCTCTTTTTTCTATAGGAAGGCATGTAGCCTCATGAAATTGATGAGAAGTGTTACTGTACATAAAAGTTTACTCGATTTTCCCACGTATTGTACATACACAGTTACAGTACGTTTGCAGTGCTTATAAAACTATAAAAGCCACAGTATACAAAGCGATGTACATTCCTCATTCAATCAATTTACGTACGTACGTATCAATCAGTTTAGTATGATCAAAAATATGGCACAGTAAATGAAAACACCAGCGCAGCATAGCACTGACACGTAAACCTGAACGCACGCACATACCTACATTACCGTAGGAAATGACAGCATTATTAGGTGTAATTCTTTGCTGAGCTGGCTGAGTGATTCAATTGGCTTGGCTTGTTGATCGTCGCAGTTCAGCACAGACTTCTTGAAGTTCTTGTTTTTAGCTCTCATAATTTTCCTAAACATCGCGTCGTCAGCTCTTCCACCTTCCTGTACAGTTCAGGAATGTTCATCAACGTCTTCGGTATACCAATGAACGTACTTCCATGAGTTCGCATATGGGCCACTGTATGATAGGCTTGGACCGACTGAAAGGCGCAACCGGCTTTCGGACACGCGTACATCATGGCATCCATATGCACCTGTACGGCATGCTGCCTAGCATCTGTGGTACACACTTCTGCAGGGCAGAGGCCACATTTCAGCCTGTTCGAATGATACTGTAATGATTCCTGTATAACCCCATCACGGGGTTGTCAAAAACTAATCGGTGATTTAGGCGAGGGGGCCATATTCGAAGAACTCAGTCTATGTACCTAACTTTGTTTCTTACGCTCCAGGGGATCATACACACGAATCTTTTACAGCTTTGACAGCAATGGGACAAACGGGTGTCCCAACAGATCCCATCATCGCACAGTAGTAATTGTTTTTCAGATGGCCTTAGTCAAACCACAGGTTTCAACTGGGAAGCCTCAACATGATGCATACCGTATTAATCGGTAAAGCCCCCCCCCCCCCCCCCCCCCCCCCCCCAATGCATAGCCCATAATGGCAAAACATAAAACAAGTGCCCAATGCATTGCCCCATATACAGTATACTGTTGTAGAGTACCTAAAGCTACCTATAAGCTGGTCATAAGCTACCCATAGCCACTCCCACACCAAGCTAAGATGCCTACAAGCCTGCTTGGGTGTGTATTGTAGTACTAGAATAATCCTGTAGTGTTTTGACCTCAATTATGCCCTAATAAACGTCGTGCTTTTGACCAAAGAACTATGCCTCTGCTCTGCGCATCTCTCAAAAAACATAAAAAATGTGAGTCCCATGCATAGCGCCGATATAGCCCCATAAACCTAGGACAATTGTTATGCATGGGGCTATGCACCGGTAAATACGGTATTAGCGGAAATACTCGCTTGCGCAATACAATGCGCTTTTCCCGCATCCTTCATTCTTTCGTTTCTTCGACGTATTGGTTGGTCGTTTCGCGGTGTTTCTACTGAGTTTGATTTATCACTCGTTCGCTTCATATTATCATTTGTTTCTACTGAGTGCGGCGACAGGGCATCCGATATCCAAGGACAATCCAAGAACATCCAGATCCAACGGTCCTTTCAGCATTAAAGGTGGCGACAGCTGCGAGCCTGAAGAACAAGTACGAAAACAACAGAAAGATCAAGCTGAAGATGGCACAAGGCGAAGCTGGCGATCTGCAGAAACACAAAGTGCGCCACTTGTGGGAATTTGATACAACTGGACGCGACGCGGAGGATCGTGACGAGGCAACTTTTTCCACGAGTTACAAGAACGTCAGCATTGAGTGTAGATTGATGGCCTATGGATGGAATGGCGGAATCTTGTGGGTGCGTCCGTACTTACTAGTACCGGCAACCTGGAATCAATCTATCTCCGCTAAGTATGAACTCTTCGTTTACAGCAATGGCAAGCAGGCGGAGAAATCCCAGGGCCAGATTCGGAAACAAGGCGTTCCTTACGGTGATGATGATGATGACGACGCGGTATACTACTGTAATGTTTCGTGTATTGCCACGCGAACATAGCCCCCTCGTTTATAGCCCCCTAATCGGTGCCTATCGTCGTTTGTACTCATATGTAGCCCCATAGCAATCAGAGGCTATACACGAAACATTACAGTACCTTGGTGAAGATGCGCTGGTGCTGGAAGGAGGACTGGCTGAGGCTCGAGAGAAAGGGTACATCGACGAGGAAGGCAAGATGAATCTTGGAATCAAGCTGTGGATCAACGAAGAGCATTTCAATTGGGAGACGATCTTTGAGCAAGAGAAAAACGCAAAGAAGGAGCAAGGAGAAGTGACTGCGATGGATGTCAGTCGCTTGTTCCAGTACGTTCGTGTCGTACAGTTTTCAGCGGAAGAAGTTCAGAATGAGCCAAAAGCGAAAAGACCATCGGATGACAGGATGCAGCTGCTGGATTACAAGATCATCACAGAGAAGGACAGGAAGATCATCTGGTGCCACAAGAACATCTTGGGAGTGAAGAACGAGAAGTTCGCGACCCTTTTCCAGTCGGATTCCCCAGAAGCGAAGGCGGGAGAGACGGAAGAGAATAAAATGGACAGCGAGACGATGATGGAGGTGCTTCACTTTATCTACTGCGACAAGATATCTCCTCGCTTCCATCAGAAGGATCTGGGTAACCTGTTGGCCGCTTCCAGCTACTACATGGTGGATGGCCTCAAGCTGGAATGCCATCGTCAGCTCATCAAGCAGTTGGACGTGGAGAATTGCGCCAAATCACTGGAGTTGGCAGATCTTCATCAGTTGGGGCTGCTTAAACACATGGCGATCACTCTGGCAGCCAGCAATTTGGCCACGGTTATGGTGTCAGATGCCTGGAAGAAGCTGAAGGGTGTATTCGATGTCGACGTGTTGTCTGCTGCCCAAAAACGCATGAATGTGCAGGGCAATTTTTAAGAAACTGATGCCTTGTGGTCTTTTTCGGCGCCGAACCTTTGTTGTTTTTGTATTCGAAAGGTATTATTTGGTATTATGTATATGATTACGTTTCCACAACTAGCGCAGTGCTCTACTGTACCAGGAATCGTAATGACGAATTATTCAGAAGCTGATTTTTTATCTAAGTAAAATGTTGTTTGTTATCCAATCAAGCGTGAACATCGCCTTATCTTATCAGATAAAAGTTTTCTGTGCGTATGTACCTACTACGTAAACTAACTGGTATACATACAGTACATAGCGATATTCCTAATTCTCTGAGTTTGTCTTCGTTTGGCTTGGCTTGATCGTCGCAGTTCAGCACAGACTTCTTGAAGTTCTTGTTGTTCGCTCTCATATTCATAATTTTCCAAACATCGCGTCGTTAGCTCTTCTACCTTCCTGTACAGTTCAGGAATGTTCATCAACGTCTTCGGTATACCAATGAACGCACTTCCATGAGTTCGCATATGGGCCACTGTATGATGCTTGGACCGACTGAAAAGCGCAACCGGCTTTCGGACACGCGTACATCATGGCATCCATATGCACCTGTACGGCATGCTGCCTAGGATCTGTGGCACAGACTTCTGCAGGGCAGAGGCCACATTTCAGCCTGTTCGAATGATACTGTAATGATTCCTGTATAACCCCATCACGGGGTTGTCAAAAACTAGTCGGCGATTTAGGGGGTCATATTCGAACCCAGTTCCGCGAAACAAGAGGCCGAATAATGGGGCGGCTCGCTAACACCCATAATTCTTAGCGCAATAGCATGGGGCTATACTATACACGAGAGAGGGGTATACACGAATCGTTACAGTAGGAGATGTTCCCTTTTTCTATCGCCGACGATTCGGAGGTAGAAAGCCTCGGCTTCTTTGCCTTCTTCTGTTTCCCTCCAACGATACCGAAACAAACTCGCGCCTTCTCAGCAATTGTTCGCTCAGCGGCATCCACGATCGCTTGCTTCTCCCTTTCCATAGACTTGTGCACAGTTTTTAAAGGGCAGATGTGGCGAAGATTTCCCATAGTGAAGGCGAGGATCGATTTTACAAATTTTCTTCGGTGAACCTATGCTGTTTCGCATGCTGAATCGATCCAACCACTTGTCTCGACGCGATTTTGCCTCGCGATTTACTTGAATAGTATTGTTCAGAAAATTTGGGATTGTCCTTACTGACGAGGCCCGGCCTTACTGGATCAACCATTTGTCTAAGAAAAAGAGTCGAAACAAATGGACATAGGCTTAGGCTTAGCAAAGGACATAGGCTTAGGCTTAGCAAAGGACACAGGCTTAGGCTTAGGCTTAGCAATGGACATAGGCTTAGGCTTAACAATGAACATAGTCTTAGGCTTAGGCTTAGCTATGGACATAGGCTTAGGCTTACATAGGCTTGGGCTTAGCAATAGAAATAGGCTTAGGTTTAGCAAAGTACATAGGCTTAGGCTTAGCTATGGACATAGGCTTAGGCTAAGCAAAGGACATAGGCTTAGGCTTAGGCTTAGCAATGGACATAGGCATAGGCTTAGGCTTAGCAAAGGACATAGGCTTAGGCTTAGGCTTAGCTACTTAGGCTTAGCAATGGACATAGGCTTAGGCTTAGCTATGGACATAGGCTTAGGCTTAGCAATGGACATAGGCTTAGGCTTAGCAATGGACATAGTCTTAGGCTTAGGCTTAGCTATGGACATAGGCTTAGGCTTAGCAATGGACATAGGCTTAGGCTTGGGCTTAGCAATAGAAATAGGCTTAGGCTTAGCAAAGTACATAGGCTTAGGCTTAGCTATGGACATAGGCTTATGCTAAGCAAAGGACATAGGCTTAGGCTTAGGCTTAGCAATGGACATAGGCATAGGCTTAGGCTTAGCAAAGGACATAGGAGGCTTAGCTACTTAGGCTTAGCAATGGACATAGGCTTAGGCTTAGCTATTGACACAGGCTTAGGCTTAGGCTTAGCAATGGACATAGGCTTAGGCGTAGGCTCAGCTATGGACATAGGCTTAGGCTTAGGCTTAGCAATGGACATAGGCTTAGGCTTAGCAATGGACATAGTCTTAGGCTTAGGCTTAGGCTTAGCTATGGACATAGGCTTAGGCTTAGCTATGGACATAGGCTTAGGCTTAGGCTTGGGCTTAGCAATGGACATAGGCTTAGGCTTAGGCTTAGCAATGGACATAGGCTTAGGCTTAGCAATGGACATAGGCTTAGGCTTAGGCTTAGCTATGGACATAGGCTTAGGCTTTGCTATGGACATAGGCTTAGGCTTAGCAATGGACATAGGCTTAGGCTTAGGCTTAGCAATGGACATAGGCTTAGGCTTAGCAATGGACATAGGCTTAGGCTTAGCTATGGAGATAGGCTTAGGCTTACCTATGGACATAGGTTTAGGTTTAGCAATGGACATAGGCTTAGGCTTAGGCTTAGCAATGCACATAGGCCTAGGCTTAGCAATGGACATAGGCTTAGGCTTAGGCTTAGCTATGGACATAGGCTTGGGCTTAGCTATGGACATAGGCTTAGGCTTAGCAATGGACATAGGCTTAGGCTTAGCAATGGACATAGGCTTAGGCTTAGCAATGGACATAGGCTTAGGCTTAGGCTTAGCTATGGACATAGGCTTAGGCTTAGCAATGGACAGGCTTAGGCTTAGCTATGGACATAGGCTTAGGCTTAGCAATGGACATAGGTTTAGGCTTAGCTATGGACATAGGCTTAGGCTTAGCAATGGACATAGGCTGAGGCTTAGGCTTAGCAAAGGACATAGGCTTAGGCTTAGCAAAGGACAGAGGCTTAGGCTTAGCACATAGGCTTAGGCTTAGCAATGGACATAGGCTTAGGCTTAGGCTTAGCAATGGACATAGGCTTAGGCTTAGCAATGGACATAGGCTTAGGCTTAGCTATGGAGATAGGCTAGGCTTACCTATGGACATAGGCTTAGGCTTAGCAATGGACATAGTCTTAGGCTTAGGCTTAGCTATGGACATAGGCTTAGGCTTAGCTATGGACAAAGGCTTAGGCTTAGGCTTAGCAATGGACATAGGCTTAGGCTTAGGCTTAGCAATGGACATAGGCTTAGGCTTGGGCTTAGCAAAGTACATAGGCTTAGGCTTAGCAATGGACATTGGCTTAGGCTAAGCAGAGGACATAGGATTAGGCTTAGCAATGGACATAGGCATAGGCTTAGCAAAGGACATAGGCTTAGGCTTAGACTTAGTTACTTAGGCTTAGCAATGGACATAGGCTTAGGCTTAGCAATGGACATAGGTTTAGGCTTAGCTATGGACATGGGCTTAGGCTTAGGCTTGGCAAAGGACATAGGCTTAGGCTTAGCTATGGACATAGGCTTAGGCTAAGCATAGGACATAGGCTTAGGCTTAGGCTTAGCAATGGACATAGGCATAGGCTTAGGCTTAGCTACTTAGGCTTAGCAATGGACATAGGCTTAGGCTTAGCTATGGACATAGGCTTAGGATTAGCAATGGACATAGGCTTAGGCTTAGGCTTAGTAATGGACATAGGCTTAGGCTTAGCAATGGACATAGGCTTAGGCTTAGCTATGGAGATAGGCTAGGCTTACCTATGGACATAGGCTTAGGCTTAGCAATGGACATAGTCTTAGGCTTAGGCTTAGCTATGGACATAGGCTTAGGCTTAGCTATGGACATAGGCTTAGGCTTAGCTATGGACATAGGCTTAGGCTTAGGCTTAGCAATGGACATAGGCTTAGGCTTAGGCTTAGCAAAGTACATAGGCTTAGGCTTAGCAATGGACATAGGCTTAGGCTAAGCAGAGGACATAGGCTTAGGCTTAGGCTTAGCAATGGACATAGGCATAGGCTTAGCAAAGGACATAGGCTTAGGCTTAGACTTAGTTACTTAGGCTTAGCAATGGACATAGGCTTAGGCTTAGCTATGGACATAGGCTTAGGCTTAGGCTTAGCAATGGACATAGGCTTAGGCGTAGGCTCAGCTATGGACATAGGCTTAGGCTTAGGCTTAGCAAAGGACATAGGCTTAGGCTTAGCAATGGACATAGTCTTAGGCTTAGGCTTAGCTATGGACATAGGCTTAGGCTTAGCTATGGACATAGGCTTAGGCTTAGCTATGGACATAGGCTTAGGCTTAGCAATGGACATAGGCTTGGGCTTAGCAATGGACATAGGCTTAGGCTTAGGCTTAGCAATGGACATAGGCTTAGGCTTAGCTATGGAGATAGGCTAGGCTTACCTATGGACATAGGCTTAGGCTTAGCAATGGACATAGGCATAGGCTTTGGCTTAGCAATGGACATAGGCTTAGGCTTAGCAATGGACATAGGCTTAGGCTTAGCAATGGACATAGGCTTAGGCTTAGCTATGGAGATAGGCTAGGCTTACCTATGGACATAGGCTTAGGCTTAGCAATGGACATAGGCATAGGCTTAGGCTTAGCAATGGACATAGGCTTAGGCTTAGCTATGGACATAGGCTTAGGCTTAGCAATGGACATAGGCTTAGGCTTAGCAATGGACATAGGCTGAGGCTTAGCAATGGACATAGGCTTAGGCTTAGCTATGGACATAGGCTTAGGCTTAGCAATGGACAGGCTTAGGCTTAGCTATGGACATACATAGGCTTAGGCTTAGCAATGGACATAGGTTTAGGCGTAGCAATGGACATAGGCTTAGGCTTAGCAATGGATATAGGCTTAGGCTTAGCTATGGACATAGGCTTAGGCTTAGCAATGGACATAGGCTTAGGCTTAGCAATGGACATAGGCTTAGGCTTGGGCTTAGCAATAGAAATAGGCTTAGGCTTAGCAAAGGACATAGGCTTAGGCTTAGCTATGGACATAGGCTTAGGCTAAGCAAAGGACATAGGCTTAGGCTTAGGCTTAGCAATGGACATAGGCATAGGCTTAGGCTTAGCAAAGGACATAGGCTTAGGCTTAGCTACTTAGGCTTAGCAATGGACATAGGCTTAGGCTTAGCTATGGACATAGGCTTAGGCTTAGCAATGGACATAGGCTTTGGCGTAGGCTCAGCTATGGACATAGGCTTAGGCTTAGCAATGGACATAGGCTTAGTCTTAGCAATGGACATAGGCTTAGGCTTAGCAATGGACATAGGCTTAGGCTTAGGCTTAGCTACTTAGGCTTAGCAATGGACATAGGCTTAGGCTTAGCTATGGACATAGGCTTAGGCTTAGGCTTAGCAATGGACATAGGCTTTGGCATAGGCTCAGCTATGGACATAGGCTTAGGCTTAGCAATGGACATAGGCTTAGGCTTAGCAATGGACATAGTCTTAGGCTTAGGCTTAGCTATGGACATAGGCTTAGGCTTAGCTATGGACATAGGCTTAGGCTTAGCAATGGACATAGGCTTGGGCTTAGCAATGGACATAGGCTTAGGCTTAGCAATGGACATAGGCTTAGGCTTAGCAATGGACATAGGCTTAGGCTAGGCTTAGCTATGGACATAGGCTTAGGCTTAGCTATGGACATAGGCTTAGGCTTAGCAATGGACATAGGCTTAGGCTTGGGCTTAGCAATAGAAATAGGCTTAGGCTTAGCAAAGGACATAGGCTTAGGCTTAGCAATGGACATAGGCTAAGGCTTAGGCTTAGCTACTTAGGCTTAGCAATGGACATAGGCTTAGGCTTAGCTATGGACATAGGCTTAGGCTTAGGCTTAGCAATGGACATAGGCTTAGGCTTAGCAATGGACATAGGCTTAGGCTTAGGCTTAGCAATGGACATAGGCTTAGGCTTAGCAATGGACATAGTCTTATGCTTAGGCTTAGCTATGGACATAGGCTTAGGCTTAGCAATGGACATCAAGGTTGCCAGGTCCCAAAATGCCTCATTACTGTGGCACTCAGGGTTCATTACTACGCAAAGCCCATGTTGAAATTTTGACACTGCAAAAGCGCCGATTGAAGCCAAAACCCAGCTAAAAGCATGCAGAAGATGTACTGAATCATAAAAAAATTGATTTAGAGTGAAAAATGGCAAAAATATGGCCGATTTTCTTCAGAAAATAGTGTATGTGGAAGGGAAATTTGAGAAAATTTTTGAAATTTGGACCTCTAAATATCCTAAAAACACACTTCTGAAAGTTTTTCCCATACAAACAGGTCGACACCAAATATTACTACATTATTACTACGATTACTACGCCACTCAGGTAGGTACCTACAGAAAGTCAAAAGTAGTAATATGTTACTACACCTGGCAACCTTGATGGACATAGGCTTAGGCTTAGGCTTAGCAATGGACATAGGCTTAGGCTTGGGCTTAGCAATAGAAATTGGCTTAGGCTTAGCAAAGGACATAGGCTTAGGCTTAGCTATGGACATAGGCTTAGGCTAAGCAAAGGACATAGGCTTAGGCTTAGGCTTAGCAATGGACATAGGCATAGGCTTAGGCTTAGCAAAGGACATAGGCTTAGGCTTAGGCTTAGCTACTTAGGCTTAGCAATGGACATAGGCTTAGGCTTAGCTATGGACATAGGCTTAGGCTTAGGCTTAGCAATGGACATAGGCTTTAGGCTTAGGCTTAGCAATGGACATAGGCTTTGGCTTAGGCTTAGCAATGGACATAGGCTTAGGCTTAGGCTTAGCTATGGACATAGGCTTAGGCTTAGCTATGGACATAGGCTTAGGCTTAGCAATATAGCAATGGACATAGGCTTAGGCTTAGGCTTAGCAATGGACATAGGCTTAAGCTTAGGCTTAGCTATGGACATAGGCTTAGGCTTAGCAATGGACAGGCTTAGGCTTAGCTATGGACATAGGCTTAGGCGTAGCAATGGACATAGGTTTAGGCTTAGCAATGGACATAGGCTTAGGCTTAGCAATGGACATAGGCTGAGGCTTAGGCTTAGCAAAGGACATAGGCTTAGGCTTAGCAAAGGACAGAGGCTTAGGCTTAGCACATAGGCTTAGGCTTAGCAATGGACATAGGTTTAGGCTTAGCAATGGACATAGGCTTAGGCTTAGGCTTAGCAAAGGACATAGGCTTAGGCTTAGGCTTAGCAAAGGACATAGGCTTAGGCTTAGCACATAGGCTTAGGCTTAGCAATGGACATAGGTTTAGGCTTAGCAATGGACATAGGCTTAGGCTTAGCAAAGAACATAGGCTTAGGCTTAGGCTTAGCTATGGATATAGGCTTAGGCTTACTTATGGACGTAGGCTTAGGCTAAGCAATGGACATAGGCTTAGGCTTAGCAATGGACATAGGCTTAGCAATGGACATAGGCTTAGGTTTAGCAAAGGACATAGGCTTAGGCTTAGCTATGGACATAGGCAGGCTAGGCTTAGCTATAGACATAGGCGATTCAGCATGCAAAACAGCATAAGTACACCGAAGGAAATTTGAAAAATCGATCATCGCCTTCACTATGGGGAAATCTTTGCCACATCCACCCTTTAAAGACCGAAACGGGCCTGACAAATCGCCGAGATCTCCTCAACCATTCGATTCGTCGTCGCGTGGGCATCAATTTGCGCCAGATTTTTTCTTTCTAGCTGCTCTGTACGTCGAGATATTTCAATTTGCAGTTTTGGTTTTCCCCTTATTTTACTCTGTGACGAGGCATACCTTTTCGTTGCGCCGTCGTCTTTTTTGTTTCTTTCGTTTTCTCTTCGCTCTCCGCCGTCTGCGCGAGCGAAGCGCGACCGGAAAAAAGACGACGGCGCAACGCAAAAGATATCCTCGTCACAGAGTAAATTAAAGGGAAAACCAAAACTGCAAATTGAAATATCTCGACGTACAGAGCAGCTGAGAAGACAAAATCTGGCGCAATTGAGGCCCACGCGACGACGAATCGAATGGTGAGGAGATCTCGGCGATTTGTCAGGCCCGTTTCGGTCTTTAAGTGAGAGCGCAGCTGGCACAGATGTTTCCCATTGAAGCCACAGTCCGGTCTCGGGCACTGGTAGGGCTTGGCCACATGCTGCTTAGCATGAGCAGAGAGCCGCCTCTGCTGGCAGGGTACACTCTTCTGGCAGAGCCGACACCATTTCACGGCATCGACATTTAGCTGCTCCAGTTTCTTCAGTCTGAACGGGACTTCATCCGTTGATTGTCCTTTCTCCATGGTCTTTTCTCCAGTATTTTCTGGCGTTTGAGAGCAATCTCCATCTTCAACTTCCACTTGAATCGCAGGCCTTGCAGAATCGTCTTCATTTTCCAGCACATACGACGATGGATTCAGCTCCAGCTGAGCACCACCATGTTCAGCATGCATGAAATCAGCAGCATTTTGCCCTGGACTCGTTTGCTGCAGCTCACCCACCGCTGCTGTTATGACAACGTCCTTGCCGAGTTGGTGCAGCTCTGATTTCACTGCCAAACAGTGCTCTCGTTCTGCCATTACAGTCGCTTCGTCATTCAACGCAAAACTGACCTGTCCAGCAATCGTTCAGCGTTGTTTTCGAATAGAATTTGTGGTACTACGTCAGGTTGCTCTATTGTTTCCAACAGCCAACCTTTTGATCATCAGCTCTGACATTGTTGAAATCCAAGCCATCTTCAATTTCTATCGCTGCTTGTCCTTCACTCAGCAGTAGATTCACGGCTCGGTTTTTTTCGTTGCGGACCTTTCGTTGCCGCGGTCACTTCGTTGCGGTCACTTCGTTGCGGTCACTTCGTTGCGGGCATTTCGTTGCGGCCGTCCTCTGGTCATTTGGTTGCGAGAACTTTCGTCGCTGGTCATTTCGTTGCGAGATTTACCTAAGCCTAAGCCTGCAACTAAATGAACGGCAACGAAAGTACTCGCAACGAAATGACCAGAGGATGGCCGCAACGAAATGTCCGCAACGAAAAAAACCGTAACGAAGTGACCGCAACGAAAGTTCTCGCAACGAAGTGATCACCGCCGGAACGAAGTGACCGCAACGAAGTGACCGGCAACGAAGTGACCGTATCCCAATACACGCGCTTTTGACCTGAAAATATGCCTCTGCGCACCTCTCAAAAATATAAAATATATGCATAGCCCCCCAAATGCATAGCCCGTTAGGGCCTCTCAATTTTTTTGGGGCTATGCGCCGGTAAATACGGTATTAGCGGAAATACTCGCTTGCACAATACAATGCACTTTTCCGGCATCCTTCATTCTTTCTATTTTTTCAACGACTTCTTGAGGTTTGTCGTTTCGCGGTGTTTCTTCTTTTGGTTTATCACTCGCTTGCGTCATGTTCTTATCATTTCCTTCTATACTTAGTCCGGCGACATCGCAGTCCTTCACCATCCAAGGTGGACTACTGCTGCGAGCCTGAAGAACAAGTACGAAGACGACAGAAGAGCGAAGATGGCACAAAGCGAAGCTGGCGATCCACAGCAACACAAAGTGCGCCACTTCACTTTCTTATGGGAATACGATACTACGGATGGATGCGACCGCTCTGCACTGGAACATGGACTTGACGAGATAATTTTTGCCGCGAGTTATAAGGACGTCAGCATTGAGTGTAGATTGATGGCCGACGGATATAGATGGAGGAGTGGCGGAATGTTGTGGGTGAGTCCGTACTTAGTAGTACCGGCAACCTGGAATCAATGTTTCTCCGCTAAGTACGAAGTCTTCGTTGACAGTAATGGCAAGCAGTCGGAGAAATTCCAGGGCCAGATTCAGAAACAAGGCGTTACTTACGATGATGATGATGACAAGGCATACTACTGTAATGTTTCGTGTATTGCCACGCGAATATATACAGCCCCTCGTCTATAGCCCACTAATCGGTGCCTATCGTCGTTTGTACTCATATGTAGCCCCATATCAATCAGACACCGCGAAAAACGACTAAAACGAAGATTGTCACAGCTATAACAGCATTTTCGACGTCTTTCTAGCCATAGGAGTTGATGGCGTATCATTTGGGACAGTTTGGGATACATTCTGGTTTTCATCCCTCTTGACCACGTCAGCAGTCAAGGGTTTAAACTGATAATTAAAGGGCAGATGCGGCAAAGATTTTTCCATAGTGAAGGCTGAGATCGATTTTTTAATTTTCCTTCGGTCAGTATACGTAGTTTTTTATGCTGAATTGATTTCACCCCCATGTCTCGACGAGATTTTGCCTCCTTGTAGAGAAACCCCACTTATACGTGTCGGTTCGAACGCCCGTTTGTTCTTGCCAGCGCCTCACTTCCTGCGTCATTTTGAACGTGAGAGCGGACGACGGCGCGCGCGCGGACGAGAACGCGCGGTTTCTAAATGACGCAGGAAGTGAGGCGCTGACAAGAACAAACGGGCGTTCGACGCGACCCGACTCAGTGGGGTCATGGCATAGGCTATACACGAACCATTACAGTACCCTGGTGAAGATTTGCTGGTGCTGAAAGGAGGACTGGCTGAGGCTCGAGAGAAGGGATACATCGACGAAGAAGGCAAGATCCATCTTGGAATCAAGCTGTGGATCAACGAAGAGCATTTCAATTGGGAGACGATCTTTGAGCAAGAGAAGAATAACGCACAGAAGAAGCAAGGAGAAGTGACTGCGACGGATGGCTTAGGCTTAGCTATGGACATAGGCTTAGGCTTAGCAATGGACATAGGCTTAGGCTTAGCAATGGACATAGGCTTAGGCTTGGGCTTAGTGATCGAAATAGGCTTAGCCTTAGCAAAGGACATAGGCTTAGGCTTAGCTATGGACATAGGCTTAGGCTAAGCAATGGACATAGGCTTAGGCTTAGGCTTAGCAATGGACATAGGCATAGGCTTAGGCTTAGCAAAGGACATAGGCTTTGGCTTAGGCTTAGCTACTTAGGCTTAGCAATGGACATAGGCTTAGGCTTAGCTATGGACACAGGCTTAGGCTTAGGCTTAGCAATGGACATAGGCTTAGGCTTAGCAATGGACATATAGGCTTAGGCGTAGGCTCAGCTATGGACATAGGCTTAGGCTTAGCAAAGGACATAGGCTTAGGCTTAGCAATGGACATAGTCTTAGGCTTAGGCTTAGCTATGGACATAGGCTTAGGCTTATGGACATAGGCTTAGGCTTAGCAATGGACATAGGCTTGGGCTTAGCAATGGACATAGGCTTATGCTTAGGCTTAGCAATGGACATAGGCTTAGGCTTAGCAATGGACATAGGCTTAGGCTTAGCTATGGAGATAGGCTTAGGCTTACCTATGGACATAGGCTTAGGCTTAGCAATGGACATAGGCTTAGGCTTAGGCTTAGCAATGGACATAGGCTTAGGCTTAGGCTTAGCAATGGACATAGGCTTAGGCTTAGGCTTAGCTATGGAGATAGGCTTAGGCTTACCTATGGACATAGGCTTAGGCTTAGCAATGGACATAGGCTTAGGCTTAGCAATGGACATAGGCTTAGGCTTGGGCTTAGCAATGGACATAGGCTTAGGCTTATGCTTAGCTATGGACATAGGCTTAGGCTTAGCAATGGACATAGGCTTAGGCTTAGGCTTAGCAATGGACATAGGCTTAGGCTTAGCAATGGACATAGGCTTAGGCTTAGGCTTAGCAATGGACATAGGCTTAGGCTTAGGCTTAGCTATGGACATAGGCTTAGGCTTAGCAGTGGACATAGGCTTAGGCTTAGGCTTAGCAATGGACATAGGCTTAGGCTTAGCAATGGACATAGGCTTAGGCTTAGGCTTAGCTATGGACATAGGCTTGGGCTTAGCAATGGACATAGGCTTGGGCTTAGCAATGGACATAGGCTTAGGCTTAGGCTTAGCTATGGACATAGGCTTAGGCTTAGCAATGAACATAGGCTTAGGCTTAGGCTTAGCAATGGACATAGGCTTAGGCTTAGAAATGGACATAGGCTTAGGCTTAGGCTTAGCAATGGACATAGGCTTAGGCTTAGCAATGGACATAGGCTTAGGCTTAGCAATGGACATAGGCTTAGGCTTAGGCTTAGCTATGGACATAGGCTTAGGCTTAGCAATGGACATAGGCTTAGGCTTAGCAATGGACATAGGCTTAGGCTTAGCAATGGACATAGGCTTAGGCTTGGGCTTAGCAATGGACATAGGCTTAGGCTTAGGCTTAGCTATGGACATAGGCTTAGGCTTAGCAATGGACATAGGCTTAGGCTTAGGCTTAGCAATGGACATAGGCTTAGGCTTAGCAATGGACATAGGCTTAGGCTTAGCAATGGACATAGGCTTAGGCTTAGGCTTAGCAATGGACATAGGCTTAGGCTTAGGCTTAGCTATGGACATAGGCTTAGGCTTAGCAGTGGACATAGGCTTAGGCTTAGGCTTAGCAATGGACTTAGGCTTAGGCTTAGCAATGGACATAGGCTAAGGCTTAGCTATGGACATAGGCTTGGGCTTAGCAATGGACATAGGCTTGGGCTTAGCAATGGACATAGGCTTAGGCTTAGGCTTAGCTATGGACATAGGCTTAGGCTTAGCAATGAACATAGGCTTAGGCTTAGGCTTAGCAATGGACATAGGCTTAGCAATGGACATAGGCTTAGGCTTAGGCTTAGCAATGGACATAGGCTTAGGCTTAGCAATGGACATAGGCTTAGGCTTAGCAATGGACATAGGCTTAGGCTTAGCTATGGACATAGGCTTAGGCTTAGCAATGGACATAGGCTTAGGCTTAGCAATGGACATAGGCTTAGGCTTAGCAATGGACATAGGCTTAGGCTTAGGCTTAGCTATGGACATAGGCTTAGGCTTAGCAATGGACATAGGCTTAGGCTTAGCAATGGACATAGGCTTAGGCTTAGCAATGGACATAGGCTTAGGCTTAGGCTTAGCTATGGACATAGGCTTAGGCTTAGCAATTGACATAGGCTTAGGCTTAGGCTTAGCAATGGACATAGGCTTAGGCTTTGGCTTAGCTATGGACATAGGCTTAGGCTTAGCAGTGGACATAGGCTTAGGCTTAGGCTTAGCAATGGACATAGGCTTAGGCTTAGCAATGGACATAGGCTTAGGCTTAGGCTTAGCTATGGACATAGGCTTAAGCTTAGCAATGGACATAGGCTTGGGCTTAGCAATGGACATAGGCTTAGGCTTAGGCTTAGCTATGGACATAGGCTTAGGCTTAGCAATGAACATAGGCTTAGGCTTAGGCTTAGCTATGGACATAGGCTTAGGCTTAGCAATGGACATAGGCTAAGGCTTAGGCTTAGCAATGGACATAGGCTTAGGCTTAGCAATGGACATAGGCTTAGGCTTAGCAATGGACATAGGCTTAGGCTTAGGCTTAGCAATGGACATAGGCTTAGGCTTAGGCTTAGCTATGGACATAGGCTTAGGCTTAGCAGTGGACATAGGCTTAGGCTTAGGCTTAGCAATGGACATAGGCTTAGGCTTAGCAATGGACATAGGCTTGGGCTTAGCAGTGGACATAGGCTTAGGCTTAGGCTTAGCTATGGACATAGGCTTAGGCTTAGAAATGGACATAGGCTTAGGCTTAGGCTTAGCAATGGACATAGGCTTAGGCTTAGCAATGGACATAGGCTTAGGCTTAGCAATGGACATAGGCTTAGGCTTAGGCTTAGCTATGGACATAGGCTTAGGCTTAGCAATGGACATAGGCTTAGGCTTAGCAATGGACATAGGCTTAGGCTTAGGCTTAGCTATGGACATAGGCTTAGGCTTAGCAATGGACATAGGCTTAGGCTTAGCAATGGACATAGGCTTAGGCTTAGCAATGGACATAGGCTTAGGCTTAGCAATGGACATAGGCTTAGGCTTAGGCTTAGCAATGGACATAGGCTTAGGCTTAGGCTTAGCTATGGACATAGGCTTAGGCTTAGCAGTGGACATAGGCTTAGGCTTAGGCTTAGCAATGGACATAGGCTTAGGCTTAGCAATGGACATAGGCTTAGGCTTAGGCTTAGCTATGGACATAGGCTTGGGCTTAGCAATGGACATAGGCTTGGGCTTTGCAATGGACATAGGCTTAGGCTTAGGCTTAGCTATGGACATAGGCTTAGGCTTAGCAATGAACATAGGCTTAGGCTTAGGCTTAGCAATGGACATAGGCTTAGGCTTAGCAATGGACATAGGCTTAGGCTTAGGCTTAGCAATGGACATAGGCTTAGGCTTAGCAATGGACATAGGCTTAGGCTTAGCAATGGACATAGGCTTAGGCTTAGGCTTAGCTATGGACATAGGCTTAGGCTTAGCAATGGACATAGGCTTAGGCTTAGCAATGGACATAGGCTTAGGCTTAGGCTTAGCTATGGACATAGGCTTGGGCTTAGCAATGGACATAGGCTTGGGCTTTGCAATGGACATAGGCTTAGGCTTAGGCTTAGCTATGGACATAGGCTTAGGCTTAGCAATGAACATAGGCTTAGGCTTAGGCTTAGCAATGGACATAGGCTTAGGCTTAGCAATGGACATAGGCTTAGGCTTAGGCTTAGCAATGGACATAGGCTTAGGCTTAGCAATGGACATAGGCTTAGGCTTAGCAATGGACATAGGCTTAGGCTTAGGCTTAGCTATGGACATAGGCTTAGGCTTATCAATGGACATAGGCTTAGGCTTAGCAATGGACATTGGCTTAGGCTTAGCAATGGACATAGGCTTAGGCTTAGGCTTAGCTATGGACATACGCTTAGGCTTAGCTATGGACATAGGCTTAGGCTTAGCAATGGACATAGGCTTAGGCTTAGGCTTAGCAATGGACATAGGCTTAGGCTTAGCAATGGACATAGGCTTAGGCTTAGCAATGGACATGGGCTTAGGCTTAGGCTTAGCTATGGACATAGGCTTAGGCTTAGCAATGGACATAGGCTTAGGCTTAGGCTTAGCTATGGACATAGGCTTAGGCTTAGCAATGGACATAGGCTTAGGCTTTGGCTTAGCAATGGACATAGGCTTAGGCTTAGCAATGGACATAGGCTTAGGCTGAGGCTTAGCAATGGACATAGGCTTAGGCTTGGGCTTAGCTATGGAGATAGGCTTAGGCTTACCTATGGACATAGGCTTAGGCTTAGCAAAGGACATAGGCTTAGGCTTAGCTATGGAGATAGGCTTAGGCTTACCTATGGACATAGGCTTAGGCTTAGCAATGGACATAGGCTTAGGCTTAGGCTTAGCAATGGACATAGGCTGAGGCTTGGGCTTAGCAATGGACATAGGCTTAAGCTTAGGCTTAGTATGGACATAGGCTTAGGCTTAGCAATGGACAGGCTTAGGCTTAGCTATGGACATAGGCTTAGGCTTAGCAATGGACATAGGTTTAGGCTTAGCAATGGACATAGGCTTAGGCTTAGCAATGGACATAGGCTTAGGCTTAGGCTTAGCAAAGGACATAGGCTTAGGCTTAGGCTTAGCAAAGGACATAGGCTTAGGTTTAGGCTTAGCAAAGGACAAAGGCTTAGGCTTAGGCTTAGCAATGGACATAGGCTTAGGCTTAGCAATGGACAGGCTTAGGCTTAGCTATGGACATAGGCTTAGGCTTAGCAATGGACATAGGTTTAGGCTTAGCAATGGACATAGGCTTAGGCTTAGCAATGGACATAGGCTTAGGCTTAGGCTTAGCAAAGGACATAGGCTTAGGCTTAGGCTTAGCAATGGACATAGGCTTAGGCTTAGGCTTAGCAATGGACATAGGCTTAGGCTTAGCAATGGACATAGGCTTAAGCTTAGGCTTAGTATGGACATAGGCTTAGGCTTAGCAATGGACAGGCTTAGGCTTAGCTATGGACATAGGCTTAGGCTTAGCAATGGACATAGGTTTAGGCTTAGCAATGGACATAGGCTTAGGCTTAGCAATGGACATAGGCTTAGGCTTAGGCTTAGCAAAGGACATAGGCTTAGGCTTAGGCTTAGCAAAGGACATAGGCTTAGGTTTAGGCTTAGCAAAGGACAAAGGCTTAGGCTTAGGCTTAGCAATGGACATAGGCTTAGGTTTAGCAATGGACATAGGCTTAGGCTTAGGCTTAGCAAAGGACATAGGCTTAGGCTTAGGCTTAGCAATGGACATAGGCTTAGGCTTAGCAAAGGACATAGGCTTAGGCTTAGGCTTAGCAATGGACATAGGCTTAGGTTTAGAAAAGGACATAGGCTTAGGCTTAGCTATGGACATAGGCTTAGGCTTAGCAATGGACAGGCTTAGGCTTAGCTATGGACATAGGCTTAGGCTTAGCAATGGACATAGGTTTAGGCTTAGCAATGGACATAGGCTTAGGCTTAGCAATGGACATAGGCTTAGGCTTAGGCTTAGCAAAGGACATAGGCTTAGGCTTAGGCTTAGCAAAGGACATAGGCTTAGGTTTAGGCTTAGCAAAGGACAAAGGCTTAGGCTTAGGCTTAGCAATGGACATAGGCTTAGGTTTAGCAATGGACATAGGCTTAGGCTTAGGCTTAGCAAAGGACATAGGCTTAGGCTTAGGCTTAGCAATGGACATAGGCTTAGGCTTAGCAAAGGACATAGGCTTAGGCTTAGGCTTAGCAATGGACATAGGCTTAGGTTTAGAAAAGGATATAGGCTTAGGCTTAGCTATGGACATAGGCTTAGGCTTAGCTATGGACATAAGCTTAGGCTTAGCTATGGACATATAGGCAGGCTTAGGCTTAGCTATTATTCAGCATGCAAAACAGCAGAAGTACACCGAAGGAAATTTGAAAAATCGATCATCGCCTTCACTATGGGGAAATCTTTGCCACATCCACCCTTTAAGTGAGAGCGCAGCTGGCACAGATGTTTCCCATTGAAGCCACAGCTCGGTCTCGGGCACTGGTAGGGCTTGGCCACATGCTGCTTAGCATGAGCAGAGAGCCGTCTCTGTTGACATGGTACACTCTTCTGGCAGAGCCGACACCATGTCACGGCATCATCGACATTTAGCTGCTCCAGTTTCTTCAGTCTGAACGGGACTTCATCCGTTGATTGTCTTTCCTCCATGGTCTTTTCTCCAGTATTTTCTGGCGTTTGAGAGAAATCTCTATCTTCAATTTCCACTTGAATCGCAGGCCTTGCAGAATCGTCTTCATTTTCCAGCACATACGACGATGGATTCAGCTCCAGCTGAGCACCATCATGTTCAGCATGCATGAAATCAGCAGCATTTTGCCCTGGGCTCGTTTGCTGCAGCTCATCCCCAGCTGCTGTTATGACAACGTCCTTGCCGAGTTGGTGCAGCTCTGATTTCACTGCCAAACAGTGCTCTCGTTCTGCCATTACGGTCGCTTCGTCATTCAACGCAAAACTGACCTGTCCAGCAATCGTTCAGCGTTGTTTTCGAATAGAATTTGTGGTACTACGTCAGGTTGCTCTATTGTTTCCAACAGTCCAACCTTTTGATCATCAGCTCTGACATCGTTGAAATCCAAGCCATCTTCAATTTCTATCGCTGCTTGTCCTTCACTCAGCAGTAGATTCACGGCTCGTTTTTTTTCGTTGCGGACCTTTCGTTGCCGCGGTCACTTCGTTGCGAGAACTTTCGTTGCGGTCACTTCGTTGCGGGCATTTCGTTACGGCCGTCCTCTGGTCATTTGGTTGCGAGAACTTTCGTCGCTGGTCATTTCGTTGCGAGATTTACCTAAGCCTAAGCCTGCAACGAAATGAACGGCAACGAAAGTACTCGCAACGAAATGACCAGAGGATGGCCGCAACGAAATGTCCGCAACGAAAAAAACCGCAACGAAGTGACCGCAACGAAAGTTCTCGCAACGAAGTGATCACCGCCGGAACGAAGTGACCGCAACGAAGTGACCGGCAACGAAGTGACCGTATCCCAATACACGCGCTTTTGACCTGAAAATATGCCTCTGCGCACCTCTCAAAAATATAAAATATATGCATAGCCCCCCAAATGCATAGCCCGTTAGGGCCTCTCAATTTTTTTGGGGCTATGCGCCGGTAAATACGGTATTAGCGGAAATACTCGCTTGCACAATACAATGCACTTTTCCGGCATCCTTCATTCTTTCTTTTTTTTCAACGACTTCTTGCGGTTTGTCGTTTCGCGGTGTTTCTTCTTTTGGTTTATCACTCGCTTGCGTCATATTCTTATCATTTCCTTCTATACTTAGTCCGGCGACATCGCAGTCCTTCACCATCCAAGGTGGACTACTGCTGCGAGCCTGAAGAACAAGTACGAAGACGACAGAAGAGCGAAGATGGCACAAAGCGAAGCTGGCGATCCACAGCAACACAAAGTGCGCCACTTCAGTTTCTTATGGGAATACGATACTACGGATGGATGCGACCGCTCTGCACTGGAACATGGACTTGACGAGATAATTTTTGCCGCGAGTTATAAGGACGTCAGCATTGAGTGTAGATTGATGGCCGACGGATATAGATGGAGGAATGGCGGAATGTTGTGGGTGAGTCCGTACTTAGTAGTACCGGCAACCTGGAATCAATGTTTCTCCGCTAAGTACGAAGTCTTCGTTGACAGTAATGGCAAGCAGTCGGAGAAATCCCAGGGCCAGATTCAGAAACAAGGCGTTACTTACGATGATGACGATGACACGGCATACTACTGTAATGTTTCGTGTATTGCCACGCGAATATATACAGCCCCTCGTCTATAGCCCACTAATCGGTGCCTATCGTCGTTTGTACTCATATGTAGCCCCATATCAATCAGACACCGCGAAAAACGACTAAAACGAAGATTGTCACAGCTATAACAGCATTTTCGACGTCTTTCTAGCCATAGGAGTTGATGGCGTATCATTCGGGACACATTCTGGTTTTTCACCCCTCTTGATCACGTCAGCAGTCAAGGGTTTAAACTGATAATTAAGCAAGTTCAGGGGGTCGAATAACCTTACTTTGGTCACAATGCCCTATAAACCCCCTTTTGTATAGCCACGTCTCGAATAGAGCCTCCCCCCCAATCGGGGCTTACCGATCACATAGCCCCATGGCATAGGCTATACACGAACCATTACAGTACCCTGGTGAAGATTTGCTGGTGCTGAAAGGACTGGCTGAGGCTCGAGAGAAGGGATACATCGACGAAGAAGGCAAGATCCATCTTGGAATCAAGCTGTGGATCAACGAAGAGCATTTCAATTGGGAGACGATCTTTGAGCAAGAGAAGAATAATGCACAGAAGAAGCAAGGAGAAGTGACTGCGAAGGATGCCAGTCGCATGTTCCAGGACGTTCGCGTCGTACAGTTTTCAGCGGAAGAAGTTGAGAATGAGCCAAAAGCGAAAAGACCATCGGATGACAGGATGCAGCTGCTGGATTACAAGATCATCACAGAGAAGGACAGGAAGATCATCTGGTGCCACAAGAACATCTTGGGAGTGAAGAACGAGAAGTTCGCGACCCTTTTCCAGTCGGATTTCCCAGAAGCGAAAGCGGGAGAGACGGAAGAGAAGAAAATTGACAGCGAGACGATGATAGAGGTGCTTCACTTTATCTACTGCGACAAGATATCACCTCGCTTCGATCAGCAGGATCTGGGTAACCTGTTGGCAGCTTCCAGCTACTACAAGGTGGATGGCCTCAAGGTGGTATGCCATCGTCAGCTCATCAAGCAGCTGGATGTGGAGAGTTGCGCCAAATCACTGGAGCTGGCCCATATCCATCAGTTGGGGTTGCTGAAACATATGGCGATCACTCTGGCAGCCAGCAATTTGGCCACGGTTATGGTGTCAGATGCCTGGAAGAAGCTGAAGGGTATATTCGATGTCGACGTGTTGTCTGCTGCCCAGAAACGCATGAATGTGCAGGGCAATTTTTAAGAAACTGATGGTCCTTTCAGCGCAACCTTTGTCTTTATATTCGAATGTATTAATACTTATTTGGTACGTATTTTCTTCAACTAGCCCAACCATCTTAAAGTTATGGGTTGTTTGTTACACAATCAAGCGTGTTTGTTCGCATCCCAACGGATAAAAGTTTTCTATGCGTATTGCGTATAGACTACATAACTACAGTACACATACAGTACAGCAAGCGATATTCCTATATTAATTCTGAGCCGAGTTTGATCGTCGCAGTTCAGCACAGACTTCTTGAAGTTCTTGTTTTTAGCTCTCATAATTTTCCAAAACATCGCGTCGTCAGCTCTTCTACCTTCCTGTACAGTTCAGGACTGTTCATCAACGTCTTCGGTATACCAACGAACGCACTTCCATGAGTTCGCATATGGGCCACTGTATGATAGGCTTGGACCGACTGAAAAGCGCAACCGGCTTTCGGACACGCGTACATCATGGCATCCATATGCACCTGTACGGCGTGCTGCCTGGCATCTGTGGCACAGACTTCTGCAGGACAGAGGCCACATTTCAGCCTGTTCGAACGATACTGTAACGATTCCTGCATAATAACTTCGTTATTATTCCTGCATAATAACCCCATCATGGGTTGTCAAAAACTTGGTACCTATTTAGGCCAGGGGATCATTTTTTTTTTTTTTTGGCGAGACCGTACCCCACAGGGTCGGCTGTAGGTGAAACCCACCTAGTCTCCTCCGAACGGGGTGTGCTGACCCGAAGGAAAGCACTGGTGCCTTTAGAAGCCAGCGAGCGGGCGCACCATACTGCCGCTGGGGTTGCCAGTCGCTTTAATCCCACCTGGCGAGAGTGGGAACTCATGACGCAGAGGACGGCAGATCGGACGCAGCCCGTCTTACCGCCTGCGCCACGAGCGCGACGCCAGGGGATCATGATCACACCGTATTTACACCGGTGCATAACCCCCTACGCATAGCCCCATATGTACTGTACAGTACCTGAAGCTACCTATATAAGCTGGTCATAAGCTACCCATAGTCACTCCCTGCTTGGGGGTGTATGTAAGCACCAGAATAAGCCTGTTTTGCCCTAAACACGCACCGATATATAAATACGGTATTCGAGCTCAGTTCCGCAAAAGAAGCACCCGAAGCGGATGAATCCTCATCTGCGATAAAGATATTTGTGCTCCCCGATCAAAAAAAAACGCATCTGAAACACAGAGGGCTCAGCTCGCTAGCACCCAAAAGTCAGCGCAAGTAGTGAATGAATAGCATGGGGCCGCAGCTATACACGAATCGTTACAGTAGGAGATGTTCCCATCCTCTTTCGCGTCAGATTTGCATAAGTCGGATTCTGCATTTGAGGACCTGTTGTAGCTCGGTCGCCTCTTCTTTGCCTTCTTCTGTTTCGCTCCAATAATTCCAAAACAAACTCGCACCTTCTCCGCAACTGTTCGCTCCGCCGCATCCACGATCGCTTGTTCCCCTGCTTCCGTAGACTTGTGCACAGCTTTCAAGTGAAAGCGGATATGGCACAGATGTTTTCCGCCGAAGCTACAGCCTGCTTTCGGGCACTGGTAGGGCTTGGACACATGCTGCTTAGCATGAGCAGAAAGACGCCTCTGGTGAAAGGGTACATTCTTATTGCACAGCCGACACCATGCCACGGCAGGCTCATTCAGTCTGTAGAACGGGACGTCATCCGTCGTTGATTCAACGCTCTTTCCTTCACCCTTTTCTGGCGTTTGAGAGTAGCAATCTCCATCTTCAACTTCCACTTGAATCGCAGGCCTGGCAGCATCTTCATTTTCCAGCTCATACGACGATGGATTCAGCTCCAGCTGAACACCATCATGTTCAGCATGCATGAAATCAGCAGCATTTTGCCCTGGGCTCGCTTGCTGCAGTTCATCCACTGCTGCTGTCATGACAACGTCGTTGCCAAGTTGACGCAGCTCTGATTTCACTGCCAAACAGTGCTCTCGTTCTGCCATTACAGTCGCTTCGTCATTCAACGCAAAACTGACCTCAGCGACTCTTTCCTCACATAGAGCTTCCGGTTCCAGTGAGCCTTCCTGCTCATATTTTATGGCGCTGGAGAGTTTTCGAATTTCCGCTGTTTGGAGATCAAATCTTTGCCTGACTTCCCATCGAAAGGATTCTGCATTTTCCTCCATTTGGGTCAGCTGCGCCATTAAGTCATTGGTATAGCGGGCCATCGCATCTGTCACCAACTGATGCAGCTCCATGTGTGTTTTTGCGCAGTTGGGACAAGCCATGACTGAAAAAATCGCATCAAAATTTCAAGGAAAATGGACAAAGCATCTTCAAACGCCAGCATAAAAACAAGGAACAGTATGTATAGTATTATTATTCATGAGCAAGAACCCATCATCCATCAAGACAACAACACATCACCAAAACCTTTACTGTTTGCAAACGAATGTGCAGCAGTACGAGTTTTGACCCTTTTGAGTTTTGGTCAACACATATGACAGGAACATTAATATTGGCCAGTTGCGTTGAGAAGTCTGTCTGAGTGGTCGCGAGGTGACACCGCAACAATTAGGGAAAGTTTAGATCGGTGCCGGCGGGGTCGTCGACGTCGTTTGTTACGTACTGTAAAGGTCGGTGTATTCACCATGTGCACTAAGAGCCAGTGCTGGTCGCGAGGTGACCCCTCTGAATTAACCTGGATTTTCAGTGCAACTATTGATCGGTAGTCGACGCGAAGGTCGGCGCGAAAAGAAACACACGAGCAAAAAAGACGACGGCGCCGACCTTCGCGTCGACTACCGATCAAAAGTTGCACTGAAAATCAAGGTTAATTCAGAGGGGTCACCTCGCGACCAAGCACTGGCTCTTAGTGTATATATGGTGGATAGCCCTGCAGGGCAATACAAACAAGATCAGCCAATTTGGGCGGGCTATACACGGGATCGGGCAATACAAAAGCTCGGGCTATACAAAGGACTTTTTACCGCCTGCTCATTTTTGCTCCAATTTTCACCCTAATTTTCACCCTAATGCTCTCATGGGTTGAATGGTCCCGCTTGTGTATACTGATCGTTCTCAAAGCTGCCTTACGAGGCAGTAACCGGTATATTTTCACATGCCAGACCGATCTCAGATTCCAACAGCAATAATCAAACTGCTAATAATAATGTTGCATTCCATTGTCAACCTATTTTCAGCTACGGGCCACACATTCCGTGGTGTTCTGGCTCGCAATGGGGCAAATAAGACCTTGTGAACGCAGTTCTTTGCATTGCCCGATATCGGGCAATATACGAGCCAAAAGTGCAATATAAGCCAAATTGGGCGGGCTATACACGGGATCGGGCAATACACGGTATCGGGCTATACACCGACCTTTACAGTATCTCTTATTCTATCCGCACGCTCAATTCCGCTCCCAGATGATTGAAGAACGTCGGCACAGAGAAAAATTTATACTAAATACCGCGGGGTTACCTCGCGACCACGACGGAGAATTCCAAACGCAATTGGCGGATAACATGAAAAACAATACGAACTTCACCATTTCTCGTAAAACCAATTCAGGACACCCACAACCGATATACCTAGTAGTAAGACTGTAAAGTTTGGACCAAGAATCTGCCACTCTGGCCAAGGGAATACTGGATCCTCAGTCTTTCCCTCCCAGTTCTTCTCGTGCATTCGTTGTCGTACGTAATTTGTCCTTCTGATTATAAATTCTTGGTACTAGTCGACGGACATTGGTGCAAAATTAGCTGGTTGTTGCTGCTGGATGCTCTAGCTGCAATTTTCCCCACATGCAGCGCCGGCTTTTTGTCCCCGAAACAAGCTTGCATCTTCTGCTTCAGCTGCACAGCAAACTCGACACTGGACAATGTGGAAAAGGGTTCTTCAAACTCCGATATCTGGTGAACGTTTCTCATGTGCTTTCGAACGCTGCTCAGAAAGTTGGTGCCAAAGCCGCAAGGCGCAGCTCTCGGGCATTTGTACGCCTTCTCATCGAAATGTGAAATGGCGTGTCGACGCATTTCGTTCGATGACAAACGAAGAGTTTTCTGGCAAAGTTGACACCACTCCAAAGGAAGCTGACTTCGGCCAGGGCGAGGAAACTGATTCGGTTTCCTGCCTCTTCTACATATGCCGCGTTCACCACACGTCCGTAATTCCGTCCGTAAATCCAAATCTAGGAGTACATGGCGCACCGCAAACAACCAAGTACTCTTAGATACGCTTCGCCAAAATACTGTACAAGAAATATGTAAGTCCCTCATTCTGGATGTGAAGCCACTTCGCGTCGGCGCAAGTAGGCGCGAGTTTAGGCGCAGGTAGAAGTCGCGTCCACTTTGCGCGGCGTCGCGCTCGCGCGATTAGGCACGAGACGGGGAGGAAAGCGGTAGGTCACAGGCAACTAACGCCACTTCACGCCAGCGTAAGTTGATGCGAGGATAGGATGCGCGAAAATAGGAACCCTGCCTGCTGTTGCTGCCTGCCTGCCGCAGGTTCTCTTCTTTCCTCTGTTTACTTTTGCTGCTGCTGACCCCATCACCAACCCCAGAAAATAAAATGACCAATAGGCCTACGTACGTTTTGTTTTTATTCATTACATACACTTGCATTCCTCAATTTTAGCTACTCTACCTCTACTCTATTGTTCATGTAAATTCAAGAAACGTATCGATTATACTTACAAGGTTCGTGCTTCAAGACGGAGTATAAATCTCACAACAAAAACGTTCAGTAGCAAAGCGGCAAATGTCATTGCAAATGGAAGAAAGAATGGAAGGCAGACAACGGCCACCCAGCCAGAAGAGAAAAACACGCTCTGGTTTGTAGCATACTACATAGTACACACATTACATACCACACCCACTAGTAGTGCTGGTTGCTTCCCTCTGACCTCCGACCTCGCCAGACACAGCAGCCGCAAAAGTTTGGCTACCTTCCAATTAACACATACCCCGACCTGGCGTCATTGTTGGCAACAACTTGTTCGCTTGTTGTCGGTTTTGTTGTCCGTTTTGTTGTTTGTTGTCCGTTTTGTTGTCCGTTTTATATGGGTGTTGTCGGTTTTGTTGTCGTTCGTCAACACCCCTATAAAAACGGACAACAAAACGGACAACAAACAAGAAAACGGACAACAAAACCGACAACAAATGAAGGAAGTTGTTGCCAACAATGACGCCAGATCGGAGCATGTGTTAACAGAAACGTGGGAAGAGAAGGAGAGAGCGGGATTATCGTTTGCTAATGCTTGCCTGCGCATACTACTAATTGTTTTCCTGCTGAGGAGAAGGGAAAAGGGGGCCAGTTTTTCAGGCCACTGCTGGTCACTTCTTGTTCCTGACACGCCGCGCGACGCCCCTGCAAATTTGTCGCGGCTTGGCTTCCGACTTGACGGGGCGCGAAGCCGACGTGACGCGAAGTGAACGAGAAGTCACTTCGCCACTTGCGCCAACTGCTAGAATGAGGGACTTACTTATTTCTTGTACGGTATATAATTCTTGCCCTAAAGCAAGAATTAACTATTTTTGGCTTTTATGGATTTACAGACGGATGAATTTACGGACGTCTGGTGAATGCGGCAGTAGTATGCCTCCTATTCGTTTTCTAGTCCTTGATTTCGGTCGACCTGCCGTACCATCTCCTCTCTCATCCAAGTGTCTCACAGCTGTAGGTTCGGCGTTATTTTCCAATGGAATTGCTTGGTGCTATTTCAGGTTGTTGCTCAATCGTTCCAATAAGTCCAACCTTTTGATCACCAGCTCTGGCCTCATTGAACTCCAAGCCATCTTCAATTTCCACTGCTGCACTCGCTTGTCCTTCACTCAGCAGCAAATTTACAGCAGAAATGCTCTCTTCTTGCTGTGCCATTGGTCGATTTGGTTGGCTCATGATGATGTCAAACTTTTCTCTGGTTTCCGCTTGAAATTCATCCATCTTCTTTATTGTAATATTCAGAAAACAGAGCGAAAAAAAGCAAATTCCGGTTTACACAAACCCACACGAGCACATGGTGGTAATCTTGCAAATCTGCACTGAGTTGTGCAATGTCCGAATCGTCAGATTACGATGGCCAGTATTGCTGCCGCTTTCTTCTTTTCCACACACAGAGTCCGGAGTTTTCCTTTCCAAAACAGGCTTGCAACTTGTCCTTCAGCTGCGCAGTAAACTCCTCAGCTGAAAGGACACAGATGGGTTCCTCGACGCTCTCAGAATTATGCCTTGTCTTGAAGTGACCGCGAATATTGGAGCGTGTGCTCGAGCGAAAGGTGCAATTCGGCGCCCGGGGGCATCTGTAAACCTTCTCGTCGAAATGCAACACTGCATGGCGACGCAAATCGCCACTGAACGAGCGGATGGTCTTCCGACACAAACGACACCACTTCCACGGTCGAGTCTGATCGTCATAGGAAGTATGGGCCAGTTGCGCTAAGATTTACAGGTGATCGCGAGCTATCCACTCTGTATTTACATCTTTATCTGTGCATTTGTTATTCCTCCTTACAGACCAGACCAATATGTTACGTACTGCATATGTTTGGCAATGGCGTTCGAGGCCAGTAGTGTACTTACGTACGTACTACGCAGTTCTAGTTTATGTACTGTAAGGCGAGACTAGCCATCTGTCCCTGGGCCGGCACCTGGTGGTGTACCTGCTTATAAGCGCCTACAGCTGCGACCGAGGGTAGTGGGTTCGATTCCCTTTCGGTCCTCTCGGGGCCCGGCTACCGCGATATGGAATGCGGTACGTTATAAATAAACGCACTTGCGATCACCCACGCTTCTTCGAGCGCAACTGGACCATTTTGCTTCGATTTTTCGCCTATTCCTAATAAGCTTCCTTCAGTTTCTCCAGTCGTCGAAGAATATTGCCTCGGTTTTCTACCTTTTCCCAATCTGTTCTCTCCTTTTTTTCCAGTCCCTCTTTCTCCATTCGTCGAAGTAGTGTACTGCCTCGGTTTTTTGCCTTTTCCCAATCTGCTGTTCTTTCCCTTTTCTCCGGTCGTCGAAGTGGTAGTATATTTCCTCGGCTTTCTGCCTCTTTTCAGTCTCTTCTTTCTGTTTTCCCCAGTCGTCGATTCCAGGAGAGTCGAATCTGCTGACTCTTCCAAGGGACTAACAGCAGCAGTAGCAGCTCTTTTCTCTCTTTCTCTTTCCAAGCTTTGTCCACCATCGCTATCGTCCAGTGTCACTTCAGGTATTTCTGGCTGCGCAATCGCTTCAAAAAGTCCAACCTTTTGATATCCACTATTATTATCTGTGACCTCATTGAACTCCAAGGCATCTTCAATATCCACCTCTGCACTCGCTTGTCCTTCACTCAGCAGGAAATTCACAGCAGAAACGCTCTCTTCTCGCTGTGCCATAGGCAGATTGGATTGGCTCATGATAATGTCAAACTTCTCTCTGGTTTCGAGTTGACAATCATCCATCTTCTTCTCCACATGGCCAATCAACACTGGAAATTCATCTATCTTCCTCTCCACATGGCCAATCAACACTGGAAATTCATCCATCTTCCTCTCCATATGGCCAATCAACACTGGAAAGTCATCCATCTTTTTCTCCATATGGCCCATCATCACTGGAAAGTCATCCATCTTTTTCTCCATATGGCCCATGAACACTGGAAATTCATCCATCTTCTTCTCCATATGGCTTAGCAACACTGGAAATTCATCTATCTTCTTCTCCATCTGGCCCAGCAACACTGGAAAGTCATCCATCTTCTTTTCCATATGGCCAATCAACACTGGAAAAACATCCATCTTCTTCTCCATATGCCCCATCAACACTGGAAATTCATCAACCTTCTTCTCCATGTGGTCCATCTGTGTCATCAGCTGTTTAAACCAGTGCCCCATGAAATCTTTCAGAGTTTGAAACTCGATTTGAGTGCCTGCACAGCCTGGACAAGGCATAATGGTGGCTAGCTGAAAGAGTGAAACAAAGGCATTTTATCGGTAACATCTCCAAAGGCATTAGGTGTTGTATGTATGAACATAAACAAGCATAATGTACATATACGCATAGGCCTGTACAAGCAAACAGAGAGACGTTTCAGGTTATTAGTGTAACCTTGAACCGCAAGAAAACACTGAATCAGAAAAATGCTTTTATTGTCATGAACCCCAAGAAAACACTAAATCAGATACAAATATTGTATTGCTGTACTTAGAAATAGAGTCGGTCTGATACAAAAACACCTGCACTGAACAGTTGCGTCCGAAGCATGGGGTACTGTGGGGTAAACACGGCCATGGGAAAAACCGGCCACCTGAAAGTTTCAGGGCTACGTATCTCAGCAACCAGTGGACCGATTGAGACAAATATTATATCAGTCGATTCCTTGAACTCTCCTGTTTCAAGTGAGCTAGCATTTGGTTCAACATTTGCTGAAACAGCAAGTTCAAAGACGCTTGGATTACCGGGGTTATCCCATGACCGGGTGTACCCCACAGTACTCTATATTATTTCGGAAGACGCACAGTACCGAAACAGCAAATGGTCATGTCGCGTTTCTTCCTTTTCAGCTCTTCTGGTTCCAACAGAGATATGGGAGCTCCCACAAAGTCTTTGCCATGTATGACTCGCACGTGTGTTCGGACGTTGTTGGAATAGGCAGATTCATGGGAACAGTTGGGATGTGGGCATTTATACAGCATCTCTTTCATGTGTGATAAGGCATGATGCCGAGTGCTAGAACTGGTAGCCATCACTTGCACAGGGCACAGCTGACATCTCAGCTTACCCTGAACCTGGATTGTAGGATCGTTGGCTGGATACTTCTCGCTCTACCGCATTTTTGGGCATATTCACGCCTTGCACTAAAGCACAAGTACTGGGTCGCGAAGTGACCTCTCTGAGCAATTGTGACTTTCAGTGCCACGTTTGATCGGCGTCGGTTTGTGGTCCACGTCGTTTATGCTCCGCTCGCTTTTTTTTCTTTCCAGCTGCCAAAACAACGTCGACCGCGCCGCCGATCAAAGTTGCACTGAAAGTCACGGTTATTCAGTTATTCACCTTGCGTTCGCGACTCGTGAATACACCCACAAATGCGGTTGTAGTCCGGTTGTGAGGTCATCGCTTTTTTAGGCTGCATTTTCCGTCCAAAACACGCTTCCAACTTCTGCTTCACCTGTCGAGCAAACTCGTGGGTAGACAGTGCGCAAGTAGGTTTTTCATAAACCGATGACTCGTGCACTGTTTTCAAGTGAGCGCGTACGCTGAACAGGAAGTTACTGCCGTAGCCACAAGACGGAGCTCTTGGGCACTTGTACGCCTTCGCATCAAAATGCCTGATGGCATGTCGACGCATCGTGCTCCCAGAGTGCAAACGAACAGTCTTCCTACAGAGCTGACACCACTTCGATTGGATCTGAAAGCCACTGCTAGGCGACATCAGACAGGCCAATTCACTCGCACCGAGCATATTGAACTCCCACCTGCTAAGCAGTCTGACCGTGTGAGCACATTTACTCGCACCAAGTGCGCTCTCGTCACTTGCACATGCGCGCGTTCATACGAGCTGTTGCTCTTCTCGTACCGAGAACGGTGCGAGTTGAGCGCTGCTACTGTATTGTTCATCTGAGAAGATGTTCAGTACGAGTAAAAGTACTCAAACGGTCAGACTGCTCTACAAGTGGGAGTTCAAGTCGGACTACACACATCGACTCCTGTGCTTCAACACTCAAGGCCAACAAGCTCGGCACGAGAAAGAAATTAGCCTGTCTGACGTCGACTACTGTCAGCTGAGCGCCCCGTTGTTGATCCATGGCGGAGACTTGATGAATCTTCCGCGCCTTCCAGGATACCAACAGCTGCTTGTTCCTCTCGTTCAGCGCCAGTTTCCAGTGCTACTTCCGGTATGTCTGGCTGCCCCATCGCTTCAAAAACCCCAGACTTTTGATCACCATCATCCTCATTTCTGACTTCACTGAAACCCAAACAGTCTGCCATTTCCATCTCTGCACTCGCTTGTCCTTCATTCAGCAGCAAATTCACAGCTGCAATGCTCCCATCCTGTTGTGCCATAGGTCGATGATTGAGTTGGCTGATGATAATGTCAAACTTTTCCTTGTTTTCCAATTGATACTGATCCATCTTCTTCTCCATTTGCCCCATCGACAATTGAAATTCATCCATCTTCTTTTCCATATGGCCCATTTGCGTCATCAGCTGTGTGAACCAGTGCCCCATGAAATCTTTGAGAGTTTGCAACTCGATTTGAGTGCATGCGCAGCCAGGACAAGGCATTCTTGTTGCTAGCTGAAATAAGGCATCCATACCAGCAATATCAATCTCCATGGCATTAAATATCGTATGCACATACACAAGCAAGCGTAATGTATGCAGAGCAAACAGAAATACGCTTCAGGTTATTCATGAAACCTTGAACCCCAAGAAAACACTGAATCAGAAACAAATGCTTTATTGTTACATTCAGAAAATGCCTAGAGCATAAAAAGCAAGCTTCCGTTTGATACACAACCACACACACACACACGGCGGTATCTTATGTGTACACAGGTATTATCTCGCAAGACGCACGTTTCCAAAACAGCGAATCGTCATTTCTCCTCTCTTCTTTTTCAGCTCTTGTGGTTCCAACAAGCAAATGGGAACTCCCACAAAGTCTTTGCCATGTATGACTCGCATGTGTGTCCGGATGCTGTTCAGATAGGCAGATTCCTGGGAACAGTCGGGATGTGGGCATTTGTACAGCATCTCTTTCATAAGCGATACAGCATGATAGCGAGTGCTATCCCAGGTAGCCATCACTTGCGCAGGACACAGCTGACATTTCAGCTTACCCTGCACATGGATAGTACGATCTTTCGCTGAATACTTCTTGCTCTACCGCATTTTTGGGCGTATTCACGAGTTGCACTAAAGCGCTAGTACTGGGTCGCGAGCGTTGACGCTGCGTCAAAGCAGTGTCAGGTCAACGCCAACGTACATAACACAGAAAGCCATGCAAATCTCTATTTTACTCCGATAATAACGCCGACTTGTTTGGTACGTATACGTAAGTACGTAAGCTTACGTCGATGTTCGCTACTAATTATCTGTGATTGCTAATGTCTGAGTTGAACGCTAATATTTGCGTTGACGTTATTCGGCGTTGACGCAGCGTCATCGTCGGCGTTCAGCGTCCGTTGTGAACGAGGCATGACTTTCAAGTGCTATATTTGATCGGCGTGGTGGTCGACGTCGTTTATTCGCCGCTCCTCGCTTTTGTCTTCTTCCAAACTGCCTAAACGCGCCGCCGACGCTGATCAAATATTGTACTGAAAGTTATCGTTGATCACTATAGTCTGGCCAGTAAGAGTTGGCTATGGCATTCAAGGCGCGTTGCGTAAAATAGATTTACAAATGCGGATTTTTGTTCGTGCTTCGCGTACTCCTATTTAGCACAAGTACATGCAAACTTCGCAGTACGACTGGAGTCCCAAAGCCAACTCTCTCTGGCCAGGCAATAACAGAAACGGATTATGGATGACTTGCGCTAAGACATATGGGTGGTCTACTCACTCGAGTCCCAGCCACCTCTCTCTGGCCAGACTAGTAAGCAGGGTGGTCACCTCGAGACCCAGTACTAGCGCTAAAGCGCAACTCGTGTATTGAATACACTCACAAATGCGGTAGTTCGGTTCTGAGGTCATCGCTTTTTTAGGAGGAATTTTCAATCCAAAACACGCTTCCATTTTCTCCTTCACCTGTTGCGCAAACTCGTCGGTAGACACTGTGCAAGTAAGTTTCTCATCAACTTCTGACTTGTGCATTGATTTCAAGTGGGCGCGCATGCTGTACAAAAAGTTGCTGCCATAGCCGCAGTACGGAGTTCTCGGGCACCTGTACGCCTTCGCATCAAAATGCCTGATGGCATGTCGACGCATCTTGCTCTCAGATGTCAAACGAAGAGTCTTCCGACAGAGCTGACACCACTTCAACTGGGTCTGATAGCGACTGTCAGTTGAGCGCCACGCTTTTCTACCGCGCTTATGCGCCGTTGTTGATCCCTGGCTGTGACTTGATGCTCCAGATTCTTCCTCCAAGATACCAAGAGCAGTTCGTTCCTCTTGTTCAGCGCTAGCTTCAAAAGCTACTTCCGGTATGTCTGGCTGCCCCATCGCTTCAAAAACTCCAGACTTTTGATCCCCATCATCCTCATCTCTGACCTCACTGAAACCCAAACAGTCTGCCATTTCCATCTCTGCACTCGCTGCTTGTCCTTCACTCAGCAGCAAATTCACGGCAGAAATACTCTCTTCTTGCTGTGCCATTGGTCGATGATTGAGTTGGCTGATGATAATGTCAAACTTTTCCTTGGTTTCCACTTGATACTCGTCCATCTTCTTCTCCATCTGTGTCATCAGCTGTTTGAACCAGTAGCCCATGAAATCTTTCAGAGTTTGCAGCTCGACTTGAGTGCCTGCGCAGTCTGGACAAGGCATGGTCGCAGCTGAAAGATCAAAACACAGGCAATATTCAACAACAATATCTCCAGGGCACTAGGCACGTACATAAGTACCTACGTAAGTACCTACGTACATACACAATGTACGTATCTATACGTACATACGCAGTGCGTACACACACAGTAAACACAGACAAGCGTATGCATGCACAGTATTATACACAAGCAAACAGAAAGACCTTCCAGGTTATTCGTGAAACCTTGAACCGCAAGAAAACACTGAATCAGAAACGAATATTTTTACTGCTAGTCCAATTCAATACGCAATCATCCAACAGTCCAATAAACACAAGCCGAAGCTCAGGGCAGATTGCATAAATATTGGTATATTTGAATCATTTTCGAAAACGCACATTACCGAAACAGCGAATCCTCATTTCTGCTTTCTTCCTTCTCAGCTCTTGAGGATCCAACAGACACATGGGAGCTCCCACAAAGTCCTTGCCATGTATACGTCGCATGTGTGAACGCACATTATGCGTGAACGCAGCCGCATAGAAGCAGTCAGGATATGGGCATCTGTACATCTTCTTCACATGAACCGCTGTATGCTGATGAGCGCTAACGAAGGTAGCCACCACTTCCGCTGGGCAGAGCTGGCACTTCAGCTTACTAATACTCGGGATATGAGTACTCTCTTCTGGGCGCTGCTTACTGCTGCTAGCCGGGTTCTGCTCTGCAGTCGTATCCTTCTTTATCTCCAGTCTTTTCTTTCCAAAACACGCCTGCATTTTCCGCTTCAGCTGTGTTGCAAACTCATCCGAGGAGAGTGCACAAATGGGATCTTCACTTCCAGCAGAGTCGTGCGTCTTCTTGAAGTGACTGCGCACATTGTTCAAGAACTTCGAGCGATAGTCGCATGTTGCAGTTCTCGGACATTTGTACACCTTCTCATCGAAATGTGAGACGGCGTGCACGCGCATTGAGCTCGTTGACAAGTGTAGCGACCTTTGACAGACGTCACACCACATCAATGGCGCAGGCTGACGGTAGCCTAGACGAGCAGATCGTCTTATTTTTCTGGTCTTTCCAAATCTTCTTTCTTGTTCTCTTTCTTTAGCCATGCTGGTCGATTCCTGCTGGTAGTGGGTCACATGAGCCAATGCTTCGTCCAAGGAGCTCCTTGCTTCTTCCAAGGGTCTCACAGCTTCAGGTTCCTCTCTTTCCAGCAATTGCTGTTCAGTGTTGTCATTTTCCAATGACAGTTGTGGTGTTCCCATCGCTTGAAAAATTCCAACCTTTTGATCATCAGCTCTGGCCTCGTTGAACTCCAAGCCATCTTCAACCTCTATCGCTGCACTCGCTTGTCCTTCATTCAGCAGCAAATCCACAGCTGAAATGCTCTCTTCTTGCTGTGCCATAGGCCGATTGAGTTGGTTGATGATTATGTCAAACTTTTCCCTTGTTTCTACTTGAAATTCATCCATCTTCTTCTCCATGTGGTCCATCTGTGTCATCAGCTGTTTGAACCAGTACCCCATTAAATCTTTCAAAGTTTGAAACTCGACTTGTGTGACTGCGCAGTCTGCACAAGGCATGGTCGTTGCTAGCTGAAAGGGTGAAATAAAGGCAACCATCAGCAATATCTCCACGGCATATCAAATGCACGTACACAAGCAAGCATCATGTGTGCACAGCAAACAGAAAGACGCTTCAGGTTATTCATGAAACCTTGAACCCCAAGAAAACACTGAATCAGAATCAATGCTTTATTTTATTCAGAAAAAACCTAGAGCATAAAAAGCAAGCTTCGGTTTGATACACTACACAAACACACGGCGGTAACTTACACAACTCTGAACTGTGTTGCGTCCGAATGAGGGTACTGTGGGGTAAACCCGGCTATTGGTTAAATCCGGCCATCTAGCCTAGCTTCTTCGAACTTGCTATATCAGCAAATGATCACCAAATACCTCCTTTGAAAGAGGAGAATTCAGGGAATCGATACATTATCTCATACATATTTGTCTCTCAATCGGTATCCTACAGTATACATATCATTTCGCAAAACGCACGTTTCCAAAGCAGCGAATCCTCATGTCGCGTTTCTTCCTTTTGAGCTCTTCTGGTTCCAACAGAGATATGGGAGCTCCCACAAAGTCTTTGCCATGTACGACTCGCATGTGTGTTCGGACGTTGTTCTGATAGGCAGATTCAAGGGAACAGTCGGGATGTGGGCATTTGTACAGCATCTCTTTCATGTGTGATATGGCATGATGCCGAGTGCTAGCCCTGGTAGCCATCACTTGTACAGGGCACAGCTGACATCTCAGCTTACCCCGGACCTGGATAGTACGATCTTTCGCTGGATTCTTCTTGCTCTACCGCATTTTTGGGCGTATTCACGAGCTGCACTAGAAGCGCTAGTCTAGTACTGGACTGGGTCTCGAGGGGACCCCTTGGAGAACCGTGATTTTCAGTGCAACATTTGATCGGCGTCACTCCCAACGAACTTTAAAAGGTCTTTCGTTTGTCAAGTTTGGGCAAGCACCTGGCTTGCCTAGGCCAGTGCCCCAGCGTTGTGCCAAAAATGTTTATCCGTCACTTAGTGTTACTCGGCCAGTGCCCCGGCGTATCATTATAACAGCACCGAATAAAATGCGACGTAACGGGAAAAAATGCGACGAAGCGTACCCCAAACGAAGGACCCTTTTGGAGTACAGGGAAGGTGGGAGTCCTCGACGTTGTTTATTCTCCGCTTGCTTTCTTTTTTTCCCAACTGCCCAAGCGACGTAGACTGCCGATCAAATGTTGCACTGAAAGTCATTGTTATTCAGGGTCACCTAGCGACCCAGCAGCACTGGCGCTTAGCGCAACTCGTGAATACACTCACAAATGCGGTTGTAGTCCGGTTCTGAGGTCATCGCTTTTTTAGGCGGAATTTTCCCTCCAAAACACGCTTCCATCTTCTGTTTCAGCTGCACAGCGAACTCGTTACTGGACAATGTGCAAATGTGTTTTTCAACTTCCGATGACTTGTGAATGTTCTTCAAGTGATTTCGAACACTGCTCTCAAAGTTGGTCTCAAAGTCGCAAGATGCAGTTCTCGGGCATTTGTACGCCTTCTCATCGAAATGCCCTACAGCATGTCGACGCAGCTTGCTCGAAGTTGTCAAACGCACAGTTTTCTTACAGAGTCGACACCACTTCAACTGGGTCTGATAGCGACTGTCAGTTGAGCGCCACGCTGTTCTGCCCCGCTTATGTGCCGTTGATCCCTGGCTGTGACTTGAAGCTCCAGATTCTTCCAAGATACCAAGAGCAGTTCGTTCCTCTCGTTCAGCGCTAGCTTCAAGTGCTACTTCCGGTATGTCTGGCTGCCCCATCGCCTCAAAAACTCCAGACTTTCGATCACCATCATCCTCATCTTTGACCTCACTGAACCCCAAGCAGTCTGACACTTCCATCGCTGCACTCGCTTGTCCTTCATTCAGCAGCAAATTCACAGCTGAAATGCTCTCTTCTTGCGGTGCCATAGGCCGATTGGGTTGGCTGATGAGAATGTCAAACTTTTCCCTGGTTTTCAATTGAAATTCATCCATCTTCATCTCCATATGCCCCATTCGTGTCACCAGCTGTTTGAACCATCGGTCCATAAAGTCTTTCAGTGATTGCAGCTCTAGTTGATGGTTTGAGCAGTCTCGACAAGGCATTTTGGTATCTATCTGAAAATACGTATGATAGACGACTTACAATCTCTCCATTTTACGTACCGGTACCTACTGTATGTTACGTGTATACAAAAAAAGAAGATATGCATTCGCGGGTTATTCAACAAACCTTGATATTAATGAAAGCAAGACAACCACTGAATCAGAATTTTTTACTGCTACAGTCCAAAGTCCAATACGCAATGGTGAAAAGGTACAATAAACATAAAGCCAAAATTTCAGAGCAGTTTGCACAATTTCGGCACTATCTATCTGAACGGTCATTTTTTAAAATGCACATTTCCAAAACAGCGAATCCTCATTTCTACTTTCTTCCGCTTCATCTGTTGTAACTCCAACAGACGTATGGGATCTCCCACGAAGTCTTTGCCATGCATAGATCGCATGTGTGAACGCACGTTATTCGTGAAGGCAGCCGCATAGAAGCAGTCAGGATGCGGGCATCTGTACACCTTTTTCACATGAACCGCTGCATGCTGCTGAGTGCTATCTAAGGTAGCCATCACTTGCGCTGAGCAGAGCTGGCATTTCACCCGACGAGAACTTTCTTCTCGACCCCGTTTACTGCTGCAAGCTGACTTCTGCTTTGCAGTTGTAGGCCTATTCCTTCTTTTCTTCAAAGCCAAAGCGAGTTGCTGCTTCCGCTGAATTGCAAACTTATCTGCGGTGACAGTACAAGTGGGCGCTTCACCCTTTGCAGAATCGTGTATCTTCTTGAAGTGACTGCGCTCATTTCCAACGAACTGAGCAGATCGTCTCCCTGCTTTTCCTTTTCTGCCCTTTCGCAATCGTCCCCCTTCTTTTTCTCTTGCCGTGCTGGTCGACTCCTGCTGGTAGTGCGTCACATGAGTCAATGCTTCGTCCAAGGTTCTTACAGTCCCAGGTTCCTCTCTTTCCATCAAATGTTGTTTAGCAATGTCATTTTTCAGTGGTATTTGCGGTGTTCCGGGCTGGCCCATCACTTCAAAAAGTCCAACCTTTTGATCATCAGCTCTGACCTCACTGAACTCCATGCCATCTTCAATCTCCACCGTTGTACTCGCATGTCCCTCATTCAGCAGCAAATTCACGGCAGAAATGCTCTCTTCTTGCTGTGCCATAGGTCGATTGGGTTGGCTGATGATCATGTCAAACTTCTCTCTGATTTCCACTTGAAATTCGTCCATCTTCGTTTCCATATGAGCCATCTGTGTCATCAGCTGATTGAACCACAGGTGCATAAAATCTTTCAGAGATTGGAGCGCGATTTGAGCCCCTGCGCAGTCTGCACAAGGCATGGTCGTTGCTAGCTGAAAGGGTGAAACAAAGGCAACCATCAGCAATATCTCCACGGCATTTTCAAAATGCACGTACACAAGCAAGCAGAATGTATGCAGAGCAAACAGAAAGACGCTTCAGGTTATTCATGAAACCTTGAATCCCAAGAAAACACTGAATCAGAATCAATGCTTTATTTCACAATTTTTTTAGTTGAAAGCTGCATTTTGATGATTGGAGCTTGGAAACGTGCCAAATAACCACAATAAACGAGTTCAGGAGGTAAAAAACCTTACTTCTGGTACAAAATGAAACATGCCCTCGTGTATAGCCCCCCCCCCCCCTCGTGTATAACCCCTCTCGTGTATAGCCCCCCTAATCGGTGCTTACCATTGGGGCTATCTACGGAACATTACAGTATTATCTCATATTTGTCTCAATCAGTATCCTATACATATCATTTCGGAAGACGTACGTTTCCAAAACAGCGAATCGTCATTTCTCGTCTCTTCTTTTTCAGCTCTTGTGGTTCCAACAAGCAAATGGGAACTCCCACGAAGTCTTTGCCATGCATGGCTCGCATGTGTGTTTGGACGTTGTTGGAATAGGCAGATTCATGGGAACAGTCGGGATGTGGGCATTTGTACTGCATCTCTTTCATGTGTGATATGGCATGATGCCGAGTGCTAGACCAGGTAGCCACCACTTGCACAGGGCACAGCTGACATTTCACCTTACCCTGAACCGGGATTGCATGATCGTTGGCTGGATACTTCTGGCTCTACCGCATTTTTGGGCGTATTTACGCCTTGCACTAGCACAAGTACTAGGTCGCGAGGTGACCCCTCTGAAAAACCGTGACTTTCAGTGCAACATTTGATCGGTGTCAGCGTTGTGGTCGACGTCGTTTATGCTCCGCTCGCTTTCTTTTTCTTCCCAGCTGCCTAAACAGCGTCGACCGCGCCGCCGAACAAATGTTTCAATGAAAATCACGGTTACTCAGACGGGTCACCTTGCGTTCGCGACACAGTACTAGCGCTTAGCGCAACTCGTGAATACACCCACAAATGCGGTTGTAGTCCGGCTCTGAGGTCATCGCTTTTTTAGGCAGAATTATCCGTCCAATACACGCTTCCATCTTCTGCTTCACCTGCCGACGACACGCTTTTCTGCCCCGCTTATGCGCCGTTGTTGATCCCTGGCTGTGACTTGAAGCTCCAGATTCTTCCTCCAAGATACTAACAGCTGCTTGTTCCTCTCGTTCAGCGCCAGTTTCCAATGTTACTTCCGGTATGTCTGGCTGACCCATCGCTTCAAAAACTCCAGACTTTTGATCACCATCATCCACATCTCTGACTTCACTGAAACCCAAACAGTCTGCCATTTCCATCTCTGCACTCGCTGTTTGTCCTTCATTCAGCAGCAAATTCACAGCTGAAATGCTCCCATCCTGTTGTGCCATGGGTCGATGATTGAGTTGGCTGATGATAATGTCAAACTTTTCCTTGGTTTCCACTTGATACTGGTCCATCTTCTTCTCCATATGCTCCATCGATAATTGAAATTCATCCATCTTCTTTTCCATATGGCCCATCTGTGTCATAAGCTGTGTGAACCAGTGGCCCATCAAATCTTTCAGAGTTTGCAACTCGACTTGGATGACTGCGCACTCTGAACAAGGCATTGTCGTTGCTAGCTGAAAGGGTGAAACAAAGGCAACCATCAGCATTATCTCCACGGCATTAGCAAAATGCGCGTACATACACAAGCAAGCATCATGTGTACACAGCAAACAGAAAGACGCTTCAGGTTATTCATGAAACCTTGAACCCCAAGAAAACACTGAATCAGTAACAATGCTTTATTTTAATAATTATTCAGAAAAAACCAAGAGAATAAAAAGCAAGCTTCGGTATGATACAGAAATACACGGCGAAAACTTACGGTATGTGTACATAAAAAATAAATGGAAGACATGCATTCCCGGTTTATTCAACAAACCTTGATTCTGGTTCAGTTCAACACTGATTCAGGAATAATAAATATTTTTGTTACCACTACGCAATGATGCAAAAGCGCAATAAGCATATCCGAAGATTTCAGAGCAGCTTGCACAATTTTGCTACTATCTGGCTGAATCATCATTTTAGAAGACGCACATTACCGAAGCAGCGAATCCTCATTTCTGATTTCTTCCTTTTCATCTCTTTTGGCTCCAACAGACATATGGGAGTTCCAACAAAGTCTGGGCCATGAATAGAGCGCATGTGTGAACGCACGTTATGCATGATCTTAGTCGCATGGAAGCAGTCGGGATGCGGGCATCTGTAAAACTTTTCCTTCATATGCACCAGTGCATGCTGCTGAGTGCAAACCCAGGTAGGCATCACTTGCACTGGGCAGAGCTGGCATTTCAGCTTGATTCGAGCAATCTCGTCTGGACGCTGCTTACTGCTACCAGCTGGGTTCTGCTCCGCAGTCGAGACATTCTTCTTCTTTTTTTTCTTCAAAACCAAAGCCTGCTGCCTGTCCTTTTCTAATCTTCTTCCTTCTCTTTCTCTAGCCGTGAAGGTCGACTCTTGCCAGTACTGAGTCCAATGGGCCAATGCTTCGTCCAAGCTTCTCACAGCTGCTGGTTCTTCTCTTTCCAACAATTGTTGTTGTTCAGCGTTGTCATTTTCCACTGATATTCGCGGTATTTCCTGCTGCCCCATCGCTTCAAAAGGTCCAACCTTTTGATCAAATTCACTGACCTCATCGAACTCCAGGCCATCTTCAACTTCTATCGCTGCACTCGCTTGTCCTTCATTCAGCAGCAAATTCACGGCAGAAATGCTCCCATCTTGCTGTTCCATTGGTCGATTAGGCTGGCTGATGAGCATGTCAAATTTCTCTCTGGTTTCCGCTTGAAATTCATCCATCTTCTTCTCCATATGCCCCATCAACACTGGAAATTCATCCATCTTCTTTTCCATATGGCTCACCTGTGTCATCAACTGTTTGAACCACAGGCCCATGACATCTTTCAGAGATTGCAGCTCCATTTGAGTGCCTGCACAGTCTGGGCAAGGCATTCTGGTACAGTATCTGAAAACACGTGTGCTAGAAGAGAAGGCTAAGTCTCCATAGTAATCTGTAAACCTGTGCACCTACGTACGTACAATACAATGTATGCGCACACAGTAAATACAGGGTGTTCCATAATAAACTCCGGGGCTTTCCGCGCTAATAACTCTCGAGCTAAAGCTCAGATTTAATGCGGTTTTTGCATTATGTAGCCAAGGCTTCAACTTAGATGCAGGCAAAATTTCATGATTCTACGTAGTTCAATTAGAACTGGTTCAAAACAGCTACATTCTCTATGGACATTCAATTCTCTACATTCAAATTTAATTCTCTACATTTAATTCACATTTAATTCTCTACATTCAATTTCTATGGACTTTTCCCCGAAAGAAGCAAAGTCGGCACATTTTCTGGCATAATTGCTATCAACCCCTGCCAATTTTGTTCTAAGTGCCTCAGAGCAATCCACATAGCGAAAGAACTTGACATGTGGATGTCAATTCAAAGTCTGGAAGCGTAAATGCAAATTTGAGTTATCTTAAAACCGCAATTCTACAGTACAGAGGGAAAACTGCAAAAAAACGGGACCAAAATTTTCAAGGCCAATAAAACCATAATCAATGAAGCTACGCAGATGAAATTTTGCAAGTATCTAAGTTGAAGCCTTGGCTACATAATAGAAAAAACCGCATTGAAATCTGAGTTTTAACTCGAGAGTTATAAGCGCGGAACCCCCCGGAGTTTATTATGGGACACTCTGTAGAGAGGGCAATCATTCCCGGTATTCAACAAACCTTACACTGAAACAGAAGCAAATATTTTACTGCAACAGTCACTGGTATCGGTAAGGTACCGTATTTACCGGTAGATAACCCCCCCAATGCATAACCCCCCAATGCATACCCCCATATTGGCAAAACATAAAAAATGCCCAATGCATAACCCCCCCCCCCCCCCCCCCTCCATGCATACCCCCATATGTACTGTACAGTACCTGAACCTACCTATGTAAGCTGGTCATATAGTACCCATAGCCACTCCCACACCAAGCTAAGATGCCTATAGGCCTGCTTGGGGGTGTATTGTACTAGAATAACCGTGTTTTGACCTCAATTATGCCCTAAAACACGTGCTTTTGACCTAAAAAATATGCCTCTGCGCACCTCTCAAAAACAAAAAATGCCCCATGCATAACCCCCCCCAATGCATAACCCCCCCTATGCATACCCCCATATGGGACCTCTCAATTTTTGCATACCCCCATGGGGCTATGCACCGGTAAATACGGTAGGTAGCACATCAAACGTAGGTCGGACATCTTGTGAAAGCGGCATCTCAAGCTTTAGACTTCAATACATGACCCAATGAAGGACGGGTGTCTTGTTTGGTGCCTGAATAATTATTTTAGAAGACGCACATTACCGAAACAGCGATTCCTCATTTCTACTTTCTTCCTTCTCAGCTCTTGTGGATCCAACACATGTATGGGAGCTCCCACAAAGTCTTTGCCATGTATACGTCGCATGTGTGAACGCACATTATGCGTGAAAGCAGACACATAGAAGCAGTCAGGATGTGGGCATCTGTACACCTTTTTCACATGAACCGCTGCATGCTGATGAATGCTATCGAAGGTAGCCATCACGTGCGCTGGGCAGAGCTGGCATTTCAGCTTACTCGGCGTAAGAGTATTCTGCTTACTGCTGCTAGCTGGGTTCTGCTCTGCAATCGCATCCTTCTTTTTCTCCAAAACCAAAACCGGCTGCTGTCTTTTCTTTCCAAAACACTTTTGCATTTTCCGCTTCAATTGAGTTGCAAACTCATCCGAGGAGAGTGCACAAATGGGCTCTTCACCGCGTACGGAATCGTGCATCTTCTTGAAGTGACAGCGCACATTGCCCAAGAACCAGGAGCGATAGTCGCAAGTTTCAGTTCTCGGACATTTGTACACCTTCTCATCGAAATGTGAGACGGCGTGAACACGCATTGAGCTAGCTGACAAGTGCAGCGACCTTTGACAGACGTCACACCACGTCAATGGCGCAGGCCGGTAGCCTCTGCGAGCAGATCGCCTCGCTTTCCTTGTTTCTCCAAATCTTCTTCCTTCCTTTTTTTTAGCCGTGCTGGTCGATTCCTGCTGGTAGTGCGTCACATGAGCCAATGCTTCTTCCAATGGTATCACAGCTCCAGGTTCCTCTCTTTCCAGCAATTGCTGTTCAGTGTTGTCATCATCCAGTGACATTTGCGGTGTTCCAGGCTGGCCCATCGCTTCAAAAATTCCAACCTTTTGATCATCAGTTCTGGCCTCCTTGAACTCCAAGTCATCTTCAATTTCCACCATTGCACTAGCCTGTTCTTCATTCAGCAGCAAATTTACTGCAGAAATGCTCTCTTCTTGCTGCTGTGTCATTGGTCGATTGGGTTGGCTGATGAGAATGTCAAACTTTTCCCTTGTTTCCGCTTGAAATTCATCCATCTTCTTCTCCATATGGCCCATCTGTGACAACAGCTGTTTGAACCAACGGCACATAAAATCTTTCAGCGATTGGAGCTCGATTTGAGCCCCTGCGCAGTCTGGGCAAGGCATCTTACAGTCTCTGAAAAGACATGACGTGCTCTATTAACCTCTCCCTGTGTTTGTGTACGTACAATATGTACATCTGCACACACAAAATAGAGGGAAGGTATTCATTCCTGGTTTAACAAACCTTGAATGAAAGCAAGAAAACACTGAATCAGATAGAAATATTTTTATTGTTACAGTCCACCCTAATGCAATAATCAAAAAGTCCACAAGCATACGCCGATGATTAATGGCAGTTTACATAATTCATGCCGCGTTCACAAGACGTCCATACTGCCTCATGGCGCGTTCACCAGACGTCCGTTACGTCCGTAAATCCATCCGTCCGTCCGTCCGTCCGTCCGTCAAATCCGTAAAACGTATCTAGGAGTACACGGTTGTTTGCGGTGTGCCATGTACTCCTAGATACGTTTTACAGACGGACGGACGGACGTCTGGTGAACGCGCCATCAATGGTAGCACATCGGACGTACAGCTTTCTGTTCAGTATATGACACAATAAAGAGGTGGCTTTTCGTTGTGTGAATCATTACTTTCGAAAAAGCAAATTACCGAAACAGCGAATGCTCATTTCGGCTTTTTTCCTTCTCAGCTCTTGAGGATCCAACAGACATATGGGAGCTCCCACAAAGTCCTTGCCATGGTTAGCCCGCATGTGTGAACGCACATTATGCGTGAAAGCAGACACATAGAAGCAGTCAGGATGTGGGCATCTGTACACCTTTTTCACATGAACCGCTGCATGCTGCTGAGTGCTATCGAAGGTAGCCACCACTTGCGCTGGGCAGAGCTGGCATTTCAGCTTACTCCTAGGGGTACGACTATTCTGCTTACTGCTGCTAGCTGGGTTCTGCTCTGCAATCGCATCCTTCTTTTTCTCCAAAACCAAAACCGGCTGCTGTCTTTTCTTTCCAAAACACTTTTGCATTTTCCGCTTCAATTGAGTTGCAAACTCATCCGAGGAGAGTGCACAAATGGGATCTTCACTTCCAGCAGAGTCGTGCGTCTTCTTGAAGTGACTGCGCACATTGCTCAAGAACTTCGAGCGAAAGTCGCAAATTGCAGTTCTCGGACATTTGTACACCTTCTCATCGAAATGTGAGACAGCGTGCACACGCATTGAGCTCGTTGACAAGTGCAGCGACCTTCGACAGACGTCACACCACCTCAATGGCGGAGGCTGGTAGGCTCGGCGAGCAGATCGTCTCGCTTTCCTTGTTTCTCCAAATCTTCTTCCTTTCTTTTTTCTAGCCGTGCTGGTCAATTCCTGCTGGTAGTGCGTCACGTGAGCCAATGTTTCTTCCAAGGGTCTCACAGCCCCAGGTTCCTCTCTTTCCAGCAATTGCTGTTCAGTGTTGCCATTTTCCAGTGATATTTGTGGTGTTCCAGGCTGTCCCATCGCTTCAAAGAGGCCAACCTTTTGTTCATCAGTTCTGACCTCACTGAACTCCAAGTCATCTTCAATTTCCACCATTGGACTAGCCTTTTCTTCATTCAGCAGCAAATTTACTGCAGAAATGCTCTCTTCTTGCTGTGCCATTGGACGATTGGGTTGGCTGATGAGAGTGTCAAACTTTTCCCTCGTTTCCGCTTGAAATTCATCCATCTTCTTCTCCATATGGCCCATCTGTGACAATAGCTGTTTGAACCAACGGCACATGAAATCTTTCAGAGATTGCAGCTCGATTTGAGCCCCTGCGCAGTCTGGGCAAGGCATTTTACTGTCTCTGAAAACACATGACGTGCTAGAACGCTAAAACGTGTCCCTGTGTTTGTGTACGCACAATATGTACATACATGTGCACACACAAAATAGAGGGAAGGTATTCATTTCCTGGTAACAAACCTTGAATGGAAGCAAGAAAACACTGAATCAGAAAGAAATATGTTTATTCCTACAGTCCACACTACAATTCATGCCGCGTTCACAAGACGTCGATACTGCCTCTATGGTAGCACATCGGACGTGCAGCTTTCTGTTCAATACACGACACAATAGGTTTCTGTTCGTTGTGTGAATCATTACTTTCAAAAACGCACATTACCAAAACAGCGAATGCTCACTTCTGCTTTCTTCCTTTTCAGCGCTTTTGGCTCCAACAGACATAAGGGAGTTCCAACAAAGTCTGGGCCATGTCTAGACCGCATGTGTGACCGCACGTTTTGCATGAAGGCAGCCGCATGAAAGCAGTCGGGATGCGGGCATCTGTACAACTTCTCCTTCATATGCACCAGTGCATGCTGCTGAGCACACGTCTTGTTTGCCATCACTTGCGCTGGGCAGAGCTGGCATTTCAGTTTCTTCGGGATATGAGTACTCTCTTTTGGACGCTGCTTCTTGCTTCTAGTCGGGTTCTGCTCTGCAGTCGTATCCTTCTTTTTCTTCAGTCTTTTCTTTCCAAAACACGCTTGCATTTTCCGCTTCAGCTGTGTTGCAAAATCATCCGAGGAGAGTGCACAAATGGGCTCTTCACTTCCAGCAGAGTCGTGCATCTTCCTGAAGTGACTGCGCACATTGCTCAAGAATCTGGAGCGATAGTCGCATGTTGCAGTTCTTGGACATTTGTACACCTTCTCATCGAAATGTGAGACAGCGTGCACACGCATTGAGCTCGCAGACAAGTGCAGCGACCTTTGACAGACGTCACACCATGTCAATGGCGCAGGCTGACGGTAGCCTCTGCGAGCAGATCGCCTCGCTTTCTTTTTTCTGCCCTTTCCTAATAATCTTCTTCCTTCCGTTTCTATAGCCGTGGTCGAATCCTGCTGGTAGTGCGTCACATGAGCCAATGCTTCTTCCAAGGATCTCACAGCTCCAGGTTCCTCTCTTCCCAGCAGTTGCTGTCCAGCGTTGTTATTTTCCACTGATACCAGTATTTTTGGGGCTCCTGGCTGGCCCATCGCTTCAAAAAGTCCAACCTTGTGATGATCATCTCTGACTTCATTGAACTCCAAGTCATCTTCAATTTCTATCGCTGCACTTGCTTGTCCTTCATTCAGCAGCAAATTCACAGCAGAAATGCTCTCTTCTTGCTGTGCCATAGGCCGATTGGGTTGGCTGATGATCATGTCAAACTTTTCCCTTGTTTCCGCTTGAAATTCGTCCATCTTCTTCTCCATATGGCCAATCTGTGACATCAGCTGTTTGAACCAACGACACATGAAATCTTTCAGAGATTGCAGCTCAATTTGAGCGCCTGCACAGTCTGGGCAAGGCATTTTGACTTTACTATCTGAAAATACACATGTGTAATGGCAAATCTGCGTTGGGTAAAAACAATATTACATGCATTTTCATAAGCACATGAAGAATAAAGTATGGTAATCTTTCAGGTTATTCATCAAAACCTTGAACCAATAAGACATAGCGACTCAGAAACAAAGATTTACTCTCACATTTGAGCCAAAGTTATGTGGTCTGTTATATCGAGGAGAAAGCTAAAGGCGCACAGAATAGTAGAATACATTGCGTAAAGTAAGTAACAATGGCCGTACATAAGCAATGGCAATATTTTCAGGTATTTGAAGTTCATTCACGGGCGGATTACAGATCCTTTTTTGCCGCTACGGCTCGCGTAATCTTTTCCAAAACATGCACGCAACTGCTCCTTGAGCTGCGCGTCAAATTTCTCTTTCGAGAGCATGTAAATGGGGTCTTCGCATCCAGAAGACTTGTGAACCCTTTTCAAGTGCGTGCGAATACCCTGGTAGATAAACCTCGATCGAAAGGTGCACCCCGCTTTCGGACATCCGTATGGCTTCTCTTCGAAATGCAAGACTGCATGGTCACGCATCTTGCCGGGTGTCAATCGCAGCGACATTTTACACTGTTGGCACCATTTCAACGGGGCGGGCCGATAACAACTACTAGCGGATTGCCTCTGTTTCTGTGTTCGGTTTTTTCCGCTGGAGATAAGGTCGCGTTTAGCAAGTGAAAAGAATAGTAGCGCTTTTTTCTTGCAAAACTTGTTTATGATTATGCACATTTTGTCTACGTTTTAGCCAAGTAGCGGCTACTTCGCTAAAAAGTAGGGTACTGTGGGGTAAAACCGGACACCTATTATAGTAATCTCAGCAACCATAAGATCGATAGAGACAAGTGTTCTACCAATCGATTTCTTGAACTCTTGTCAATAGAATGAGCTACCAAGTTCAAAATTTGCCGAAGCGGCTAGTTCAGAAAGGCTTAGGTGTCCGGGTTTACCCCACAGTACCCTAAATAAAATTTCCATAAAAACAAACAAGTTTTGCAAGAAAAAGCGCCACATATTATTTGCAAAATGCGACCTCACCGATTCGGCAGCGCTTTCCTCCAGTTTCCAATTCATGTCGAGATGATTCGCCAGCTTCTTTTTCCATAGGTCCGACAGTTGCACTACCCAGGCCTTGCTCATCGCTGTTTCCCAGTAGTGATTCTTGTGCCATTTCTGGCTGCCCCACCATTCCAACAACTCCAACCTTTTGGTCACCATCATAGTCATCTCTGATCTCATTGAACTCCAAGCCATCTTCAACTTCTATCGCTGCACTCGCTTGTCCTTCATTCAGCAGCAAATTTACAGCTGAAATGCTCTGTTCTTGCTGTGCCATGGGTCGATTGGGTTGACTCATGAGAATGTCAAACTTCTCCCTGGTTTCCAGTTGAAAATCATCCATCTTCTTCTCCATATCGTCGCCGCCATGCCAGAACATGATATCTCCATTTTTTTGAAAATTGAGTTTATGATTGATTTGGGATGGTAGGTTGGTAAACTTGCATTCCAAATCGTCACATCTCCAAAATTATGCACAGAAACAGCGGAATCGCAAAATTTGTTATATAATGCATGCTTCATCACTACGTTTTCAGAATTTATGCCAGAACGTTATAACTCCAAGTGCTACTTTGAAACTGCTTTACTTCTTGCCTCAGAAACTCTTTCAAGCGATTTATTGCTTGTTTGGCCATTTTCTCATGCCTGGGATGGTCAATGCCTGTCATTAGTTGAGATATGATTGAAAAAGGTGGCTGTTTGTATTCTGCTAGGAGAGAATTTTTTTGTGCCAGAACGTGATAAGTGCCATCATCACCAAAGGTTGGTGTCTTTTTCTCTGGAATGAGCAGTGCTTAGAGCATCCTTTTGACATCAATAGATAGCCAAAGGGCCAACCTCATTTGCTATGCATAATGGGGTGGTTCTGCAACAACCTGATCTTACCTGATGCAGTCAAACTTTCAAATGCGTTTTTCTCGAAAAGTGGTAAAGTGGAGATATCATGTTCTGGCATGGCGGCGACGATATGGCCCATCTGTTTCATCAGCTGTTGAAACCAGCGGCCCATGAAATCTTTCAGAGTTTGCAGCTCGATTTGAGTGCTTGCACAGTCGGGACAAGGCATTTTTCTGTCTGAAAAGACATGTGTTGGTAAAATGCATTGGGCAAAATTTTCAAACGTAGGCATAAATACCTAAGTACATGTAAAATAATAGAAGGTAAACTTCCAGGTTCATCAAACCTTGAACCAATGAACAGAACCGTGACCCAGGAACAAAGCTTTACTCTCAAATTTGAGCCAATGTTTATGCGGTCTGTTATACTGAGGAGAAAGCCAATGCGTAAAGTAGTAAATTAATTCCAGGTATTTGAAGTTTATGGACGAATTACAAATCCTACTTGCCGCTATTCACGAGTTGCGCTAAGCGCTAGTACTGACCGGGTCGCGAAGTGACCCTTGCTAACGATGACTTTCAGTGCAACATGTGATCGGCGTCAGCGGCGCGGTCGACGTTGTTTAGGCAGCTGGAAAGAAAAAGAAAGCGAGCGGAGAGTAAACGACGTCGACGCCGATCAAATGTTACACTGAAAGTCACGGCTTATTCAGAAGGGTCACCTCGCGACCAAGTACTATAGTCTGGCCAGTAAGAGTTGGCTATGACATTCAAGGCGCGTTGCGTAAAATAGATTCACAATTGCGGATTGTTGTCCGTGCTTCGTGTACTCCTATTTAGCACAAGTACATGCAAACTACGCAGTACGACTTGAGTCCCACGGCCAACTCTCTCTGGCCAAACTATAGGCTGTAGCGCTTGTGCAACTCGTGAATACCGTATTTTTGGGTGTATAGCCCCCTGTTTCCGTTTGATCACGTCATCAATAATCACCACACGTTACATACGTTTATTTGATGACGTGAACAAATGAAAACTGGGGCTATACACCTAAAAATACGGTAGATGAAAGGGTAGGGCAGTCCTATATCGTAGTTTTCTTCATCACAGGTCCAGTAGTGTGTGGCTCCGTCTTTCCAAAACACGCACGCATCTGCTCCTTGAGCTGCGCGTCAAAATTCTCTTTCGAGAGAAGCCAAATCGGTTCTTCGCTTCCAGAAGACTTGTGAACCCTTTTCAAGTGCGTGCGAATACACTGGATAAACCTCGAACGAAAGAAGCAGTCTGCTTTCGGACATCCGTACGGCTTCTGATCGAAATGCGAGACTGCATGCTCACGCATACTGCAGGGTCTCATACGAAGCGGCTTTTTGCACTGTTGGCACCAGCAACATTTCAACGGCGGGGGCTGATACCAACTACGAGCGGATTGCATCTGTTTTCGGCATTTTCCTGAAGAGATAAGGTCACATAATAGCAGGTGAAATGGGAGGGTACTATGGGGTAAGGTACTGTGGGGTAAACCCGGACATCTAGTAAATCTCAGCAACCATACCACCGATTGAGACAAGTATTCTATGATTAGATGATGACGGTGGGATTAGGAGAATTAGATGATGGTAGGATTTACCCCACACTACCCTAGGTAGCGCAATTTTCTTGTAAAACTTGCTAACTTGTACGTACATTTTATTTACTTTTTAGCCAAGTATAGTATACAGTTACTTCGCCAAAAAGTAAACATGTAGGTACATAAAAATAAAAGTATACGAGTTTTGCAAGCCAAGTATTGGCTTCTTCGCTAAAAAGTAAAGATGAACATGAAAATAAACAAGTGTTGCAAGCCTACTTATGTGCAAAATATGCATCCTCACCCTTTCTGCGGCTCTTTCCTCCAGTTTCCAATTCATGTCGAGTTGAATCGTCATCTTCTTCCATATGTCCGACAGTTGCACTCTCCCCTGTTAATTCCAGGCCTTCTTCATAGCTGTTTCCTAGAGGTGATTCTTGTGGCATTTCTGGCTGACCCATCACCTCAAACAGTCCAATCTTTTGATCGCCATCATCCTCCTCTCTTACCTCACTGCAGCCCACACCATCTAGTTCACCTTCTGCATCCGCTTGTCTTTCACTCAGCAGTAAATTCACTGCAGAAATGCTCTCTTTTTGCTGTGCCATTGGCCGATCGCGTTGGTTCACAATAATGCCCCGGGGACTTACAAATACATTCATGCTTCTCTTCTTCTTTTGGAAATGCAAAGCCGGTTCCCTCTTTCCAAAACAAGCACGCATCTTCTCCTTCAGCCGCGCATCAAATTCCTCCTTTGAAAGGATGCAAATTGGTTCTTCTGCCGACTTGTGCATGCCTCTCAGGTGCTTGCGCATACTATACAAGCTTCTCGATCGAAAGAAGCAACTCGAAGTTTTCGGACATCTGAACGACTTCTCTTCGAAATGTGTCATCACGTGTCGACGCAATTCATACGGATAGAAGCTCAGGGTTTTCTGGCACAGTTGACACCACTTCGACTGTGGAGAGCGGATTTTACTAGAAGAGTGGCCCGGTTTCCTGTCTTCTCCTGATTTCAAATTCGCTCCAAATTCCGATTCCTCATTCGTTGAATTTCTTGCTTTTCCCAGGGGTTTTACAGCCTCACTGGATTCCCCTCTTTCCTGGCTAAGTTCAGGGCTATTTTCCAATGATTCTTCTGCTATTTCAGGTTGCACCACCATTCCAACAATTCCATCCTTTTGGTCACCATCATCCTCATCTCTGATCTCATTGAAATCCAAGTCGTGCTCCATTTCCACCTCTGCACTCGCTGGTCCTTCACTCAGCAGCAAATTCACAGCTGAAATACTCTCTTCTTGCTGTGCCATAGGCCGATTGGGTTGGCTTATGATAATGTCAAACTTCTCTCTGGTTTCCGCTTGAAATTCATCCATCTTCTTCTCCATATGGCCCATCTGTGTTATCAGCTGTTTGAACCAGCGGCCCATGAAATCTTTCAGAGATTGCAGCTCAATTTGAGTGCCAGCGCAATCTGGACAAGGCATTTTTCTGCCTGAAAAGACATGGGTTGGTAATCTAATCTGCATAGGGTAAATTTTCATACCTTGTAAGCACATATTGGAAAATAGCAGGTAAACTTCCAGGTTGTTCATCAAACCTTGAACCAATGAAAACGACAGTGACAGAGACAAAGCTTTACTCCCACATTTGGACCAATGCTTATGCGGTCTGTTATATCGAGGAGAAAGCCAAAGGCGCGCAGGTAATTTTGCGTACAGTACATACGTTGTACTAAATTTCAGGCATTTGAAGTTATGGACGGATTATAAATCCTACTTGCCGCTATTCACGAGTTGCGCTAAGCGCCAGTACTTGGTCGCGAAGTGACCCTTGATAACGTTCGGCTACTTTCAGTGCAACACTTGATCGGCCTAGCGGTGAGGTTGGCGTCGCTGGTAAGAAAAAGAAAGCGAGCTATGTACAATAAATGACGTCGAGCGATGTCGCACTGATCAAACGTTGCACTGAAAGTCACGGCTTACTCAGAGGGGTCACCTCGAGTCGAGACCCAGTTCTGGCGCTTAGTGCAATTCGAGAATGGGTAGGGCAGACTTATATCGTAGGCTTCTTCAGCATAGGTCCAGCAGTTGGTTCCGTCTTTCCAAAACACGCACGCATCTGTTCCTTCAGTTTCGCGTCAAATTTCTCTCTCGAGAGAAGCCAAATCGGATGTTCGCTTCCAGAAGACGCACGCACTTTTCACGTGCTTGCGAATACACTGGATAAACCTTGACTGAAAGGTGCACCCTGTTCTCGGACATCCGTACGGCTTCTGGTCGAAATGCGAAACTGCATGCGCACGCATCTTTTGTGGTGTCATGCGCAGTGACTTTTCACACTGTTGGCACCATTTCAACGGCGGGGGCCGATACCACCTACGAGCGGATTGCCGCTGTTTTCGGTATTTTCCTAAAAAGATAAGGTCGCATTATAGTCTGGCCAGTAGCAGTTGGCACTTGGACTCAAGGCGCGTTGCGTAAAATAGATATACAAATGCGGATTTCTGTCCACGCTTCGTGTACTCCTATTTAGCAGAAGTACATGCAAACTACACAGGACGACTTGAGTCCAGGTGCCAACTCCTACTGGCCAGACTATAGCCGGTGAAATGGGAGGGTACTATGGGGTAAATCCGATCATGGAAAAATCATATGACCACCAAAGCTTCAGGGCTGCAAGTCTCAGCAACGTTTCTTAACCCCCTTCGTAATCCCAGGCGTCCGCCTGTCCGTAACCACCCGGCAAACCCCGTCCGTAGACGGGGTGGAAAAACAAACCGCGTCTACGGCCGGGGTTTGCCCCGTCTACGGACGGGGTATGCTGGGTGGCTACGGACAGGCGGACGCCTGGGATTACGAAGGGGGTTAATCATGTGCTCAAGCAGCAAGTGAGGGGAGATGTACGAGTACGTAGGCATATATACGTGCAAAATATGCGACCTCACCCTTTCTGCTGCGCTTTCCTCCAGTTTCCAATTCATGTCGAGTTGATTCTTCCAAAGGTCCGACAGTTGCACTCTCCAGGCCTTGCTCATCGCTGTTTCCCAGTGGCGAGTCTTGTGGCATTACTGCCTGACCCATCACCTCAAAGAGTCCAATTTTTCGATCACCATAATCCTCTTCTCTGACCTCATTGAATCCCACACCATCTAGTTCACCTTCTGCATCCGCTTGTCTTTCACTCAGCAGTAAATTCACTGCAGAAATGCTCTCTTCTTGCTGTGCCATTGACCGATCGGATTGGCTGAAAATGCAACGGGAATTTACAATTGCATTCATTCTTCTCTTCCTTTTGTAATGCAAAGCGGCTCCACTCTTTCCAAAACAAGCACCCATCTTTTCTTTCAGCCGTGCATCAAATTCCTCTTTCGAAAAGATGCATATCGATTCTTCTGTAGACTTGTGCATGACTTTCATGTGCGTTCGCACGCTTTGCAAGTTCCTCGAACCAAAGGAGCACACCGAAGTTTTCGGACACCTGAATGTTTTCTCCTCAAAATGTGACTCTACGTGCCGGCGCAATTCATAAGGATAGAAGCTCAGGGTTTTCTGGCACAGCTGACACCATTTCGACTCAGGACAGCTTTTGTACCGAAAAGAGCGGCCTGGTTCTCTGTGAATTTTCCCTGATTTCAATCGAACTCCTTTTTTTGCTCCAAAATCCGATTTCTCATTACTTGAGTTTCCAGCTCTTCCCAAAAATTCAACGGGTTCACCATTCCCTCTTTCCTCGGCAAGTTCAGCGCTATTTTCCAATGATTCTTCTGTTATTTCTGGCTGCCTCACGACCATTCCAACAATTCCAACCTTTTGATCACCATCATCTTCATGTCTAATCTCCTCATTGAAATCCAAGGCGTGCTCCACTTCCACCTCTGCACAGGCTTGTCCTTCACTCAGCAACAAATTCACAGCAGGAATGCTCTCTTCTTGCTCTGCCATAGGCCGATTGGGTTGGCTGATGATAATGCCAAACTTTTCCCTCGTTTCGAGTTGAAAATCATCCAACTTCTTCTCCATATGGCCCATATGTGTTATCAACTGTTTGAACCAGCGGCCCATGAAATCTTTCAGAGATTGCAGCTCGATTTGAGTGCTTGCGCACTCTGGACAAGGCATAGTTGAAAAAGCTGGAAAAACTATGTCAAAATCTTCGCATTTGTGGGTACGTACAGTAGTGCGGGGAAATTTGGGTCAGGGGTAATTTTGGCCACCCCATCTGTGCCTCTAGTTCAGATGAAAGTTAGTGAACATGTCATCAAAATGATCCAGGAAAAGCGGGTGGTCCAAATTCCCCGTTATTCGCATGTATGGGAACTGTGGGGTAAATCCGGCCATGGGAAAACCTCCGACCAGCTAAGTTTCAGGGCTGTACATATCAGCTACTAACAGACCGATTGAGATTGATAAATGTGGTATCAATCGATCAATCGATTCCCTGAACTCTCCTCTTTCAAAATGAGCTATTCGGTGCATTATTTGCTGAAACCAGCTTAGCTGCCCGGGTTTTCCCTATGGCGCTGGGTTTACCCCACAACACTCTATCCCGCACCGACCTGTGCACAAATACAATAAGCATGGAGAAAGAAATATTTTCCAGGTCAGGTAACCTTGATCAAAGCAAGACAACTGAATTACACACAGAAAAGATTTTATCGCGACATAACATACAGTACATGCCTGTACGAGGTGCTACAAGCAAGCAACACTTCGTAAAACACAGTGATGGACAAAAACGCATAACTGACTGAACCATCGGTACGTTACTGATATGCGTACTGTAGATGTAGGCCTACACCATCATAACCTACGGACGGTAGCATCATCACGTTATCGACTCTTGCTGCCGGTGCTGCCGTCGTCGTTTTCCACCTCTCCTTGTATACTCACTTAGTCCGGCGCTTTCCTTTCCAAAACAAACCTGCAACTTCTCTCTCAGTTGCGCAGCGAACTCCTCGGGCGAGAAAACACAAATGGGCTCTTCATCATCAACTTCTTCTGAGCGGTGCATATGTTTCAAGTGGCTGGGTATGCTGCGCAAGAACCTCGAGCGATAGCCGCATTTTGGTCGCGGACACATATACGCCCTCTGATCAAAATGGGAGACTGCATGCGCCCGCATATTACTGTTGCACAAGTGCAACGCCCTTCGACACAGATGACACCAACCCAAAGGGGCGGGCCGATACTGTAAAGCTCCGTGCATACCCCTTGGGCGACAACAAAAAACCATGGGGTACTGTGGGGTAAACCCAACCATGGGGTAAACCCGGCCATTTGCGTGTTTTCTCAAAATTTTGGTTGAAGTGGCCGACAGATAAAAATCGTCAGTCACAAAATGAGGGTTGGGTTATGCATGAAGGGGGTTGTACACGAAGCTTTACAGTAGTTCTTGCGAGCAGATTTCCTCGTCGCTTTTCCGCTGCCTTTCTCTATTCGGGCTAGAATTCCTGCTGGTTCCAAGTCCTGTGACGTTGAGGCTCCTGCTTCTTCCAGCGGTCTGACGGTTGTTTCCACACCCTGTTCACTGTTATATACCAACGGTACTACTACCATTTCTGGCTGTCCCATCGCTCCAAAAGCTTCATTCTTTTGATCATCGCCATCATCCTCGTATCTGACAACCTCATTGAACTCCAAGCCATCTTCAATTTCTATCGCTGCACTCGTTCGTCCTTCATTCAGCAGCAAATTCACGGCAGAAACGCTCTGTTCTTGATGTGCCATTGGTCGATTAGGTTGGCTCATCATAATGTCAAACTTATCCCTGGTTTCCAGTTGAAAACCATCCATCTTCTTCTCCATGTGGTCCATTTGTGCCAGCAGTTGTTTGAACCATCGGCACATGAAATCTTTTAGAGATTGCAGCTCGATTTGATTGCCTGCGCAGTCTGGACAAGGCATAGTTGTTGCTGGCTGAAAAGGCATGTGTTCATAGATAGCATTGGTATAGTAGTCCGGGGCAAGTTGGGTCCAAAGAATATCTGCTGTAATAGGGTACTGTGGGGTAAATCCGGCAACCTCTCCGCTGAACTTGCTGCTTCAGCAAACGATGAACCAAATAGCTCAGTCGAAAGAGGAGACTTCAAGGAGTCGATTGCTATCCTACAGACTCGTCGACTCAATCGGTCCATTGGTTGCTGCTGATATATGCAGCCCCTGAAACTTAGGTTGCCGCATTTTCCCATGGCCGGGTTTACCCCATAGTACACCCCATATCAAAATGATCCTGACACTGCCATCAAGGTCGCCCAAATTACCCCACGCTACCAACACATATTCTGTACACAAGCAAGCAAACGCAACACCGATAAACAAGATGGCTAATTGCCAGGTTCATCGAACCTTGAACAAACCACAGTAGACAATCGAATCAGAAACAAAGATTTACTGTTGCATTCGAGAGAAATATACACAGAGGGCCAACAAACAACTACGCAGCAATGCAGAGTACTGTATGCGCATTCACTCCTGTCATGCCGCGTTCACAAAACGTCCGTACTCCGTTCGTCCGAAAATAACGTCGGACGTTGTTGTGGCTTTTCTCTTTTTCTCCACACAGAACGCAGGCTGCCTTGCTGTCCAAAACACAATTCTAACTTCTGCTTCAGCTGTGCAGCAAATTCCTCGCTGGATAATGCGCAGATCAGCTCTTCACCTCCCTCAGACTTGTGAATCGATTTGAGGTGCTTGCGAATACAGAACGTGACGCTGGACCGATAGGCACAATTTGGACTTCTGGGACACTTCTAAGCAAGGGTATAGATAGGAAGAGCATAAGGGTGCGCTCCAAAAGTTTGTTAACACATCACGCGCCAAGCCGTCACTGTTTGTCAGCCAGTCGCTCAGCTGTTGTCGGCTTGGTTGACGAATAATACATGAGTCTTATGGCGCGTTTACCAGACGTCCGTCCGTCAACCTATAAGTATTCGTTCGTCCGTCAACTCATATGGGTTGACGAACAGACGGACGTCTGGTGAACGCGCCATCACTCTCTTGTCGCTTCGTTGTCATTTCGTCAACAAACCGACAACACCCATATATTATTCGTCAACAAACGGACAACCGCTGAGCGACTTGCTTTCATTCAACAATGAGACGGCTAGGCGCGGTATGTGTTAATGGCGCTGCCTGCGTTTCTGCGCACCTCCAAAAATTCTTCCCTATCTAAACCCCTGGTAAGCCTTCTCATCAAAATGCCAAACTGCATGCGCGCGCATAGTACTGCTGGACAAGTGCAGCGCCTTTCGACAAAGACGACACCAACCCAACGGGGCGGGCCGATACTGTAAAGCTCCATGCATAACCCTTAGGTAATAAAAAACCGTTGGTCATGGATTCGAGAAATAATACAACAGGGGCCAAGCCAAAAATGTGTCAAAATCACCACAAATATGCTTATTTATTTTGACAATATTTGCCGTTTTTTTCGCGCTTTCCCAACATTATTTTGGTTGAAGCGGGAAGAAAAATCGTCAGTCACCAAATGTGCGGGGGTTACGCATGAAGGGGGTTGTACCCGAAGCAGTACAGTAATTTTTGCGAGCAGATTTCCTCGTCGCTTTTCTGCTGCGTTTTTCTATTCGACCCAAGTACAATTCCTGTGACGTTGAAGCTCCAGCATCTTCCATCGGTGTGACGGTTGGCATTTTTCCTCTTTCCAGACCCCGTTCACTGTTATATACCATCGATACACCCGGTACGACCATTCCTGGCTGTCCCATCGCTTCAAAAACTTCATTCTTTTGATCGCCACCATTATCCTCATATCTGACTTCATTGAACTCTAAGCCATCTTCAACTTCTATCGCTGCACTCGCTTGTCCTTCATTCAGTAGCAAATTCACAGCTGAAATGCTCTCTTCTTGCTGTGCCATAGGTCGATTAGGTTGGCTCATGAGAATGTCAAACTTTTCCCTGGTTTCCAGTTGAAAAACATCCATCTTCTTCTCCACATGCCCCATCGACAATTGAAATTCAGCCATCTTTTTGTCCATATGGCCCATTTGTTTCATCAGCTGTTGAAAACAGAGGCCCATGAAATCTTTGAGAGATTGCAGTTCGATTTGAGTGCTTGCGCAGTTGGGACAAGGCATTGTCGTTGCTTGCTGAAAAGGTAAGCAAATGGCATTGTGTATAGTAGCACGGGGTAATTTGGGCCAGAGGCTAACGGTCAGCCGAAACTCATCCCTATTTCTGCGCTGACTGGAAAGCAGTGAATATGATCCTGGCACCGAATCAAGGTGGCCCAAATTACCCCATACTACCTATTTTTAATACACATATTGTGTGCACAAGTAGCACAAAGTAGCAATTAGCACTGAGAAAGAAGAAAGGCTAATGCCAGGTCATTCATTGAACCTTGAGCAAAGTAGACTACTGAATGAGAAACAAAGATTTATTGTTGCATTCGAGAGGGCCAACAACACAGTCTGCATTTCCGTAAAATAGGTGCAGCAATGCGCAGTACGATGTGCGTATTCTCAGACAGGCCAACATACTCGTACCGAGCACATCGATCTTTCGTGTTGAAACATAGGAGCCGATGAGTACGGTACGACTTGAACTCCCACCTGCTAGCAGTCTGACCATGTGAGTGCTCTTACTCGTACCGAACATCTTCTTGTCACGTGCACACGCGCGTTCACACGTGCTCCTATTTTCTCGTACCGAGCAAGGTGCGAGTTCGTCGCTGCTATTGTACAGGGTGTCCCCACGTAGACCTATCTAACGATCCAGCCTTATAACTTCCGTTGTACCATACAGGTGGGAAGATGCTTAGTACACAGACGGTCAGACTGGTTATCAGATGCGATTTCAAGTCGGATTGTACATAGTCGTCGGCCCCTATGTTTCAACATGAAAGACCGATTCGCTCGGTACAAGTAAATTGACCTGTCCGATTTGCCTAATATCATTCACAAGCAAGTGATGCTAAAGTCTGGCCAGAAAGAGTTGGCTATGGGACTCAAGTCGTACTGCGTAGTTTGTTTGCATGTACTTCTGCCAAATAGGAGTACACGAAGCACGGAGAAAAATCCGCAATTGTGAGTCTATTTTACGCAACGTACCTTGAATGTCATAGCTAATTCTCTCTGGCCAGACTACAGCCTTGCCCACATTTTCTTCACTTTTTACGTATGAACAGAGTCGACTTGCCCCTCGGAAAGCATGTCTTTTTCATCTGTTCCAGTTGCCGATCTAATTCCTCCCTGGTCAGGGAGCAGATCGCTTCTACTCCCGTCGTTTTGTGTTGCGTTCTCAGGTGGCGTCGAATACTTCTGGGGTAACTGGCGCGAAAAGAGCAATCCGCCACCTTGGGGCATCGGTAGACCTTCTCGTCGAAATGCATCCCCACTATGTGCTCGCGTACCGAGGTGGGTAGGATAGCCTTTCGACAAAGTTGACACCACTTCAGCGGTCCCCTCGAGGACGGAAGGCGAGACGTTCCTCCCGCACGTTTCTGGCCCTCTTCCAACGCCCACAACTCTTCACTACTGCTACAATTGGTGTGGTCCATTTAGGAGACTTCCGGCAAATTTTGTCACCTGCATGAAACCAGTCCGGCGGAAAATGAAACCCACTCTCGTCCCATCTTGACGCTCAGGCACACTTTGTGTTCCATCAAACCTGGTCCCGAAGCGAACCGCAACGCGCGCGTCTTCGTTTTTACTGTAGCGCAGGTACTGTAATATATAATTCTGCCCCTAAGCAGAATTATATATTTTTGGTAATACGTTACGCGTCCTAGTACGCTTCGGGACCAGGTGTAATGGAACACAAATCGTGCCTGAGCATCGGGATGGGTCAAACGTGGATTGCGAGAGTGCGTCATAGTAAATGCAGTCGCTAGCAGCGACTTGACATTGTTGTTGCTCCTTCTTGTGCTAAGCGCGGCATTTCATGACTCAAATTACATTTTGCGCTGGACTGGTGGCAGCTACACTACTTACACAGAAGTCCACCAAATGGACGACGCCAATAGGCTGCTGTTGTCGGTATTGCACCGGTTGTGGATTTGCTCTTCTTTTCCACACAGAAAGTCTTCTGCCTTGCTGTCCAAAGCACGCTTGTAACTTCTCCTTCAGCTGCGCAGCAAATTCCTCGCTGGATAATGCACAGATCAACTCTTCACCTCCCTCAGACTTGTGAACCGTTTTCAGGTGTTTTTGAATACAGAACTTGATGCTGGACCGATAGGCGCACTCTGGACTTCTGGGACACTTGTAAGCAAGGGTATAGATAGGAAGAGCATAGGGGTGCACCCCATAAATTTGTTCTGCAGAATTGGTTGAAGTAAGCCACATCTATTGGTAGTTGGAGACCTAAAATTTCTATGGAATCATGAAGGCTCATTCACCATACATCCGTAAAGTCCGTCCGTCAATCCGTAACGTCCGTAAACGTCCAACGCGTCTAGGAGTACATGAATCGTTTGCGGTTCCGTGTACTCCTAGATACGTCGGACGTTTACGGGCGTTACGGTCTATGGACGTTACTACGGTCATATGGTGAACAAACCATGAGCGAGAAGTGCTGAAAATTTCTTCGCCATCTATCTATACCCCTGGTAAGCCTTCTCATCGAAATGCCAGACTGCATGGCGACGCAAGCGGCTATTGTTGGACGGGCGAACGCTTTTCTGACACAGATGACAAAACCTCGAAGCTGGAGGCGGATACATCGCTCTTCTACCAGGAGTATATAACATGATAAGGGGGAGGAATATACAACCAGTAGTGCGCTTACACACGAGGTGAGTTAGCTCACGGTGAAATCCCCGTAAGTATGCGATGAAGCATAGGGATGCCGGTGAATTCACCGTGAGTTTGAGACTCACCACGTGTGAACACGTGATTTGCGCGTGGGAGTAAATTCACCGTGAGTTTACTCAATACGTGTGTAGCGCGCTAGTGTAGTGTAGTGAGGCAGAAGCAAGGCTAGCGACCAAGTAGTTCCGTATATACGCTTTGTCAATTTGTCCTTCCGTATCTACTACGACCACCAGTTTTTTCCGTACGGAAGGACTAATCCATATTGTTGGTCGTTAATACGGAAGTGGTTGTATGGAAACAACTGGTTGTATATACGGAAGGACAAATTTGACAAAGCCGTACATACGGAACAATGCTTGTAGTCGCTGTCCTTGCTTCTGCCTCACTGCACTGTTCGCACATTCCTCCCCTTACATTGTTATATATTCCTGCTTCTACCAATTCCTAGTCTTCCGCCTTCTCTCCATGACACCTGTTCAGCATAATTCCCCCAAGATTCCTCTGATATTCCTGGCTGGCCCATGCCCATCATTTCAAGAACTCCAATCTTCTGATCATCATCATCTTCACCTCCATTTTCACCAAAACCCCAGCCATCATAGTCCATTTCCGCATTCGCATGGCCTTCACTGCGCTGAAAATTCACGGCGGAAATGCTCTCTTCTTCTTCTTCTTGCTGTGCCATTGATCGATGATATCGATTGGGTTGACGGTGGCTCATGATGATGTCAAACTTCTCCCTGGTTTCCAGTTGAAAATCGTTCATCTTCTTCTCCAGGTGCTGGAACCAGCGGCCCATGAACGCCTTCAGAGATTGCAACTCGCTTTCAGTGCCTGCGCAGTCTGGACACGGCATTTTTGCAGCTGAAACACCACTCAATTGTACCAAGAACATATAATTGGGCTTAGGGGAAGAATGGAGCGCACAACGAAAACGAAGGAGGAAATCACTGGCTCATATTCGATCCATTTTATTAGACTTTACAAAACCATCACAGTGGATATCCATTTCATTGGTTTATACGAAACCATTTTATTGGTGCAAACCAATGTAAAGGTTTCGTAAAAACCAATAGATGTTTTCGTGAAAACCAATAAAATGGATCGAATATGAGCCAGTAGTGCCTCGTTCGTTTACACTGTGTGCTCCATTCTTCCCCAAAGTCCAATTAAATATTCTTGGTTGTACGTATCAATATCAATATCGCAAAATAAAAAAGCGTGGTATACCGCTGGGTGGGTAGGGGTAACAATTTACCCACTGGAGTAATATCAAACACGTTACGATGTTCAATCGAAATTTTTATCAAGTCAGATAACCAACAAAACAAGACAAAACATTCACAAGTTGAGCACGGAATGGCTCATTCACGAAGCAGATAACTAGCAACAAAACAAAATATTCATAAGTTGAGCGGCTCATTCACATAGGAAGGAAATGCACCCGCGTAGGCCCAATGCAACCATGACTACTACCAGCCAAGTCACCACTGTCCTAAACTCGCTTCTATTTTCTCCATACACGCAGTCGCCGTTTCCTTCATGAAACACGCCATCTTCTTCTCCTTCATTTCGCATTCAAACTCCTCTTTGGAATACACGCAAACCGGCTCTTCCCCTTTACCCGTGGACTCGTGCACTAGCTCCATGTGACGTCGAATACCTCTGGAGAAGCTCGCTTGAAAGGCACAAGTTGGCTTTGGACACTTGAAGGGTTTGCGATCAAAATGCAGTGCAATTACGTGCTCGCGTACGGCGTGAGGCGATAGACGCAAAAACTTCTGACACAGTTGACACCAGGAGCGAGGACGACTAGTGATGTTTACTCCTTCTTTTCTGCCTTTTTTCTTACGTACCCGTTTACCATCCTTTTTTCCCGCTTTGCATTCGCCTTGCTTTGATTCCCAAGCCTTTCGGAGCGGTATGGAAGGCTTATTTTGAGCAAACGGAGGCTGTTTTCTTCCTTTTACCAGTGCCAAATCCCCGTTTTCTCCAACGGTTGATTTGTGAGCATTCGAGTTTTTAGCTCGTCTGAGATTGTATCGACAACCCGTACCGCACTTCTCCACCGCTTTCTTCCCCTTTTCCCCAGCCTCTGCTTTGTCACCAGTTTTCTTGAACGGTTTAGTAGCTGCGCTCCTTAAAGCCAGTTCTCGCTTGCGTGTTCCTCGCTTCGGTTTTCCTCCATCTTTGACTGATCTCTCTTGTCTTTCTCCAGCTTTTTTTTTGCGCAGATTCGAGGCTCCAGTTCCTTCACTAAATTCACTCTCCAGATCTCCATCTTCCCCACTTGTACTACTATCCACCGGTATTTCTGGACGCCCCATCGCTAACAGATGCTCCAACCCTTGACCAGCATCATCCTTCCCATCTTGGCCTTCATCACTACAACCCGTACTCTGTAGTCTAGACGGCTTCTCTTTGCCTTGCAGTTTTGCCATCACCGATTCTTGCACGTTTTCTGCACAGCTCGATTCGACTTGAGTTGAATTTCCCGCCACTAAGACTCGTTGTCCATCTTCCAATAGCACATCCACTTCTTGCTCCAGCTCTGCTATACGTGCCAGTGGTTGATGACCAGTTTCTTCCCCATTTTCTGCACAACGTTCTTCGTTTAACAACAGCAAGTCCACCACACCTGCAATGTTTTCTTCTTGCTCTGCAATTGGCTGCTCGGTTTGCCTGCCCAAAAGAATGTCCAATTTCCCCTTGGTTTCCTGCTGAAAGTCATCCACCTTTTTCTCAGTCTGCACCATCTGCGTCATCAGCTGCTGGAACCTGAGATCAATGAAATCTCGGAGAGATTGCAACTCCGTCTGAGTGCTAGCGCACTCTGGACAAGGCATACTGCCCTAGCAGCTGAAAGTACACAATCACATAGCAGTTTAGGCTCATTCACATGGAACAGAAATACGCAGAGCGTACGCCAAGCGTACCTACGCCTAGCGTATCAATGACTGAATAGGTACGCCTTGCCCGTCAAGCCATGAACGCGCCAAGAGTACATCCGACGTACACACGCGCATGTCCAACATGTGAATAAGCCTTCAGCTCAATAGATGTGCGCTACAATGAGAATAATTCTTGGCTGACAGTAGACCACTTTGGTCGGGCACAATACACCCTTTCTCCATCAAACTAGAGCAACACGAAAACCGAATGTAAACGTTTATGAAATTGCCACAAAGTGGCAGCGGATAAGTTAAGCCCATCACTTTAGAAGATTCAAGCGCATTACCGCTAGCAGTACAACATACATCGCACTCAAGCTTTCACTACCTGTGACATTCGTATGTACGTACGCACATCATGAGCCAATATCCCAATCTACCACTGCCTCTGATACAGTTCCATCATTTTCTGGCTCGCCGCGTACACGTCGCTTGTCATACTTCTCTTCCAGCTCCTTCCACTGATTCTGATCCATCACGGTGGCTGGATTCATCGCTGCCAAATTAATGGCCATGTGCTTGGCAAGCTTCAACTCGAAGTGATGTGCCCAATCCAAGAAATGAGCACAGTTGTCCACGGTTAATTCCTCACACAGCCGCTTCTGACACTCCGCCTTCAATCCATCCAACTGGAAATAGGAAGCCGCGTGCAAGATCGAGTGCAAATCCAACGCCTTGCAGTTGCCCGAGATCTTCTGGCTGTAGATCCAATGAAGCACCTCCATCATCACATCACTGTCTTAGTCTGTCGTTATCTGATCTTGTCCGGCTTCTAGACACGCCTCTTGCTCGAACAGGGTAGAAAAGAACGGGTTATTGAAGGCCAGGATGTCCTTGTGACACCAGATCACCTTGGAGTCTTTGGTGAGGATCTTGAAGTTGAGAATCTTCCGCTTGTCCGATTCAGGTCGAGCCAGCAGCTGCTGCTCTTCTTGCACACTCAAACGAGTGCAGGAGTCTTTGGCGAGGACAAGGTGGATGAGCATCTTGTTGAGAATCTTCCGCTGTTCCGATTCAGGTTGAACTAGCAGCTGCTGCTCTTCTTTCACACTCAAACGAGTGCACTTTCTTATTCGCTTCGCCGCTGGCTCCATCTTCACAGCTGCCGGAATATCCATGCAGACAACTCCACTACACAGTCCCTTAGCTACTTGGATGCTGAGTGGTCCCCGAATCGGTTTTGCGGAAACAGCAAAGCTCACATCGCATATTCCTTCGATTCGCGTAATGCTTCCCTCCGTTCATACCCGATATTATTTCTCTTGTCTTTTCAAATTCGCTTTCCATGTTGTGAAAAAAACCTTTTTGGGACACCCGCAACCTATTGACCAAGTTGCAGTACTGTAAGACATTTGGGTGGTCGCAAAGTGAAAGTTGTCCGTTTGGGTGGTCCGCAATATTTAGTGAAAGCTGGATTGGTGCCAGCAGGGTCGTCGTCGTCGCTTTTTTTCTTTTCTTCTCTTCGCTCTAACTGAACCAACGTCGACGACCCCGTCAGCACCGATCTAAACTTACACTAAAACGTGGGGCCACCTCGCGACCACCCAAGAGTCCTACTGCAACTGGTCAATAGTAGCCCATCCAACAAGAGTTGTCGCTGGGTCTTTGCCCGCGCTGCGAAAAATAGAATCTCAATCACGGATCTTATCCGCGGCGTTTAATGTATTCCTATTCTGTGGGAGTAAGGCTACTTGTTGTTTGCGCAGTACGGGCAAAGGCCAACAGACAACTCTCGCGCTTCAGACTATAGTAGCTACGGACTGTAAACAGCAGCTCAGCTTGAACTTTATCAAACAACGGCGTTATCGGCTGTGCACCAAGAATTCGCCTCCAGTCAAACTGGTCTTCCTTGATCTCCAGCTTCAGACAGATATGCGCCATTCCATCATTGTCAACGACTCCTTTTCGCTTCATGTGTTCTAGTCCTGAGAAAAGCGCTAAGCAATCGCAGTCCGTCGTGTTCACTTTTCCACCCAACGACAGCACACTTAGCTTCCTTTCCAATTCTGCTCCCATTTGTCCTTTAAATGACCACTCAACACAAATATTAAGAGATGGTTCCCCTTTCAGCCAGTAGCCAGATAAAAACAAGCTATAACCCTTAATAGTTCTATTCAAAGCTGGCCGAAGCGTCAACTTCCAATTGAAGGCGACGTTCTTGCAACAAGTAGAAAACATCGGACTTTCAACTCTCTCCTTTTCTGCAAGCTGCGCAGTGTTGAAGCTCCACGTGTACTGAAAATTTTGCGATCGCTCCGCTACCTGATTGTCGCCACCTTGCGCCATCTGTAACCAACAAAGAAACCTAATGTTGTGATTGATATAAATGCAGTATGGGTTAAAGTGTTCATATCTAATCAAACCAACACAGATATCGTGAGATGGCTTGTACCGATTCTCAAGAAACCCAAAATCGATTAATCAAAAGTTTACTCGATCATAAATTTGGTTGCACGTAATCACGAATCACATTTCCATAACAGTCCAATAAGTTACTACGTAGGCCTATTTCATTTTTCACCGTTTGCATACTACTGCAAATCACACGCACAACAAATACCGTATTTACCGGTGCATAACCCCCCCCCCCCCCCCCCCCCCCAATGCATTGCCCCATATTGGCAAAACATAAAAAATGCCCAATGCATAACCCCCCCCCCCCCCCCCCTATGCATACCCCCATATGTACTGTACACTGTACAGTACCTGAACCTATCTATGTAAGCTGGTTTTATGGTACCCATAGTCACTCCCACACCAAGCTAAGATGCCTATTCACCATATGCAATAAGAGCCAGTGCTAGGTCGCGAGGTGACCCCTCTGAATTAACCTTGATTTTCAGTGCAACTTTTGATCGGTAGTCGACGCGAAGATCGGCGCCGTCGTCTTTCTTGCTCGTTTGTTTCTTTCCGCGCCGACCTTCATGTCGACTACCGATCAAAAGTTGCACTGAAAATCAAGGTTAACTCCTCCCGGGATTCAAAGTCTCCGACGCCAACCGGTTGCACAACTGACGCCAACCGACATATGGAGCAGTTGTACAACAGACGTCAACTGACATATAGCGGTTGCGCAACCGACGCCAACCACGAAGAAAAGAAAAGGAAAGAAAAGAAGAAAGAAAAGTGTATAAAGTGTAAAGGAATATTTCTTGCTTGTGATGCTGAATTGAAGTGAATAAAGAATAACGTCCTGCACTGTCCTGCAACACTGTCCTGCACTTTCTTTCTTCTTTTCTTTCCTTTTCTTTTCTTTGCGGTTGGCGTCGGTTGCGCAACCGCTATATGTCAGTTGACGTCTGTTGTACAACTGCTCCATATGTCGGTTGGCGTCGGTTGTGCAACCGGTTGGCGTCGGAGACTTTGAATCCCGGGAGGAGTTAATTCAGAGGGGTCTCCTCGCGACCAAGCACTGCTCTTATTGCATATGGTTAAGCCTGCTGGGGGTGTATTGTACTAGAATAACCCTGTTTTGACATCAATTATGCCCTAAAACACGTGCTTTTGACCTAAAAAATATGCCTCTGCGCACCTCTCAAAAACATAAAAAATGCCCCATGCATAACCCCCCCCCCCCCAATGCATAACCCCCCCCCCCCCCCCCCCCTATGCATAGCCCTATATGGGACCCTCTCAATTTTTGCATACCCCCATGGGGCTATGCACCGGTAAATACGGTACATAGGGAACTGTTCACTGCACTATAGGGTACTGTTTACATAGCGTGGGTAGGGTACTGTGGGACAAAACCACACAGGGTTTGCTCTTGCTAGGGTTGAAGTTGGCAACCAAGAAAGCGTGAAGCAAACAAAAAAGGTTTTATTTTACAGAACTCCAGTTTATATAGTAATTCAGGTAGACGTAAAAAAAGGCAGCAGCAGTCGCATCGTCTGTTCACACGACCAAATTCTCCAGTTTCAAAGGCCACTAAAAAGTCAACAAGGCCATTAAAATTCGAACGTGCGCAAAAACTGAACGGTGGCGTTTCCACTGCGAAACTCCATGATTACATCGCCTTCCTCTAGTTGATCCAGCTCAGTGGAGCGATCAATCGTTGGTTCTCGCTCTAACGCAACTCCAAATCCAGCCCATTCCCATTCTTCCCCTTCCCGTACGTCCTCTAGGAGGCACTGAATCGCCAATCGGCGATCGCCCTTCTTCCTTTCGTACGCTTGCAAGAAGCTGCGAAGAAGTACCTGTACCTGTACCGGAACCATTTCATCTGAATCCAGGCTCAGTAGATCGATGAACACCTCTAGATTCGGCAGCACGCGCCAAAGACCCTCGTAAGCTTCCTGTGGAAGTTCACGCCTCAGCACCAGAGGGGACATTTGCAGCTTCGTGATCATTGGAAGCGACAGATCTTCGATGCCTGTAGCCACCCTAATAAAGCTGGGATTGGTGTATCCACAGGCTTCCAGACACAATGAAGGCGCTCCTCTACCATCTGTGCCAGCTTCGTCTTTGGCTCGCTGCAACTGAGACAAGCCATTGAAGAGGTCGGCGTAATCAGCATCCCCCCATGCGTCGTTCTTGTACTCCAACTTCTTCAACTGGCTCTTGCGCGAGAGGAAGCTGGCGCATTCGCTCAATCGGGCGAGCTCCGGAAGACGCAAATACTCCAGCTGATCGCAGTCGGCCAAACAGGCAGTCAGCCACCGGCAGCAAGTCTGACTCTTTTCCTGGCCAGATACTTTGAAAAAGCACTTGAAATGCGTTAGAGATTTCTGACAGGCCTGCGCAAACGCCACAGTAGACGGAGCATCTAGGAGTACAGCAGCGTCGCGCCAATCTGAAAAATCCCACGTTATCTTGGCGATGGCTCTGGGCTCTTTGATCATCAACTCCGCCATTGTGGTCATCAATCGTTCCATAGACTCCGGAGTGCTTTCTCCCTTCCCCTTGTCGGTGCCCCACGCCGACCAGAAAAACTCCAGAAAAAACTCGTCAAGGTTCTCCGCTTTATTCCAATAAGCGGACACGTAGCGAAGGAACTCCGCCTCCTCGATGCCATAGTTACAGCTTTTCTGCTCAGATCCAATTCCGTAGTACTTCGGGTCTTCGGGTTTTCCAGCAATTTTTCTCAGCTCCATCTTCTTTACTTGAAGCCAAGCGAATCGCTTGAACGTTCTGTTGACAAGTTCCAGCTTGCTGGCATCTTTCGCTTCGGTAGCTGGCACGTATGAGACTGTCTTGCCTATCAGTTCCAGTGGAAGATGATCGATTGTTGTAGTCGAGCGATATCGCTTTAATCTTGGGGGCAATTCTTCCTAAAGCAAAATTGTCGTCCGTCCGTACACGCAAATATTATTGACTCATGGCGCGTTCACCCGGCGTCCGTCCGTCTCAAATCCGTAACGGACGTATTTAGGAGTACATGGCACACCGCAAACAACCGTGTACTCCTAGATACGTTTTACGGATTTGACGGACGGACGCCTGATGAACGCGCCATCAAGCAGAGGTAAAATAGGCGCGTTATGCTATAGGCACAGTAGGGTAGCCTGGGGGAAAGAAGCCACTGGGTAAAATACTGGCCACCCAACTTCAACTTGCGATACGTAAACTCCATGATAAGCAGGGCAAACTGTCCCATGCATAGCCCCCTCCCCTCCCCCTATGCACAGGTGTAGGGTAATAATCAGGACATATGGCGAATATATACTTTGATCATTCTCTCCAGAAGTTCCAACGGAAGTCGATCGAGTATTCTAGGCAAGAAGTTGGTGCAAATTTCTTCAGGCGACACCGAGGCCAGAATGGCGTCCAACTGCTGCTGCTTCTTCTCGCTTGGATCACCAGGTGAGACTTCATCAACCGCTTCCATCTGTTCAGAAGGTCGACGCTCACCGGAGGACGAAGTGGTCGCCACATCCAGACGGCTTCTCTGCATGCTGATCTGAACCAAAGCTAACAATCATACAGTAACAAACGAGACAGGAGACGCAACACCCTCTGGCACAGTCCGCTCAAACATTGGACTAACACATTTCAAAAATGAAGGTCCCGCTCGGTTCCTTCTTACTTGAAAATGGAGGATCCACGTTTGACCCGTCGAAAAGATCAGCCGCACCCGCACAACGTGATCCCGTGATCAGCGTCCCAAAGCAAATGAAGACGTAGAGAAAGAACGTGTTCATATCAAACCAACGCAGATATCGTGAGATGGCTTGTACCGATTCCCAAGAATCCCAAAATCAATTCACTCAAAAGTTTACTCGTTCATTGCACGTAATCACGAATCACATTGCCATAACAGTCCAATAAGTTACTGCGTAGGCCTATTTCGTTTTTCGCCGTTCGCATACTACTGCAAATCACACACAAATACACAAGGAGAACTGCTTACTGTACGGTAAGGTACTGTTTACACAGGGTGGGTGTAGGGTACCGTGGACAAAACCGGACAGGGTATTGCTATTGCTTGGGTTTAAGTTGGGTATGTAGTACTATAGTCGGGACGATCAAGACCGTGCTTGACAATTTTGCCGCTCCCGTGGCATTTTAGTAAATCTGGCATTTCTATACAAGAATAGCAACCGGCTTTTCGACCCTTTTTCAAACACTCTTGCTATTCTTGTATAGAAATGCCAGATTTACTAAGATTGCTACGGGAGCGCGAAAATTGTCAAGCACGGTCTTGATCGTCCCGGTGACTATACTCTACCAGAAATTTCAGTATCCCACTGTCCAGTTTTACCCCACAGCTGCACCCCACTACTATTTTATTCATTCATCTCCATTTTCCAAAGCATCTCTTTACACTTTCCTCTGTCATCGTCTTAAACTCGCTATCTTCCATCAACGGAATCGGAAATTTCAGTATCCCACTGTCCAGTTTACCCCACAGCACCCCACTACTATTCATTCATCTCCATTTTCCAAAACATCTCTTCACACTTTCCTCTCTCTTCCTCTTAAACTCACTATCTTCCATCAACGGAATCGGTTGCTCCCCTCCCGTGCTGCCATGCGCATATCTCAGGTGTTGTCTGGCCATATCCAACCTGACAGACTGATACACGCAGTCAGGCCTGGGACAGGCGAACATCTTTCCGTCCAAATGTATCAGCGCATGCTGACGAATATTGTTCCACCTAGTAGTATCTTAAAAATAATTTTATATTTTAATTCAAATGAATAAAAATGATGGATTTTCAATCATTTTTATTTCATTTAAAATTTTATTTAAAGTCAGTGTAAGGGCGTATATTTTATCTAAATTTTGTACATTTTAGATAAATCATTTAAATGAAACTTTAAATAAAATATATAATGATTCGGGCAATATTGAAGTAATTTGAGCCTATACTCATGATATTTTTCGTCCTTTTTTGTTGGTTCCTATCATTCTTGCATAAAAACACAAAATTTCAATGACTATTTGTGACAGTAAAGCTCTGTTTTGGATCTCTAGTTCATAGTTTCTAAATTTTGATTGGAAAAAATGGTCCGACAAAAATCATTTTATATTCAAATTAAACTCATTTAAATGACTGTTTTTCTCTGTCATTTTATTCAATATTCTATTCAAATTCATCCGCTGAAAAATATTTTATTTTTAATCAAAAATCAGTAAATTTCATCATTTTTAAGATACTACCACCTAGCCATAACTTCCGCCGAACATACGCGACAGGGTACTCGATGATTGTTCTTGTCGTCTTCTTTGCTTCCATGACGCTTCTCCGCAGATGATGAAGTAGATATGGCAGGTTTACTCTGACTATTACACGGCCCAGCAGGCCAAGAGGAGGTGCCAGGGGTCAATTTGGGCATGCCAGTCTCATTCTTCCTACCAATTTTCCCCGACTTCAAACCTGGGGACAAATCACCCTCTATTCCAGTATGACCAGCACAGTTCGATGTGCTTGCCGAGCATTCCACTTTGCCACCAAAGCACTGATTCACCTTCTCTTTGATTTGCCTCGCGTAAGCTTCCTTGTCCAACAACAACACCGGCTTCTCACTTCCCGTGCCCGTAGATTTGTGCACGCTTTTCAGGTGTCTACGCACGCTGCACGGGTGGCAACTTTGGTAGGAGCAGGCGCCTTTGGGACACCCGAAAGTTTTCTCGTCAAAGTGTACCAAAACGTGCTGTCGCTGGTCACAGGGAGACATGCGAACGGGCAGTTGACAAATCTGGCACCGAACCCTGCCCTTGCCTCCGTCTTTGCCGCCACCGAGCAAAGGTGTGGACGGCGCATTTTTCGTAGACTTCTTCTTCTTCTTTATTGGAGGAGCTCTGGAAAGCAGCAGCCTAGCAGCTTGAGCTTGATCCATATAGAAGCCCACTCTTCCACGCCGCGTCCGCTCTTCGTTTCTGTGCGTCGATTGATCAGTTGGTAGCGTGTTGTTGCTTGAAACAGCCTCCTCTATTCGCCGATACGTGATTTCGGATAAAACCTCTTCCAGTCCGACTTGACACAGCAATTCTTCTCCTCTTGCAGTCATCGCTTCAAGCACCTGGCCATCCGTCATACCATCATTTGTAGGTTCACTTTTCACCGCCATATTTCCCAAGCCTCCAGTGATTTCCTGTTGACCTCCATCGTTCTGGGAAATACCAACTGAAGTCCCATCTTCTGTAGCTTCCATAGATCCCTCCGCTGGTACCGATTGAGGCTGACCAATAAGGCTAGAGGATATCTTTCTTATTTCAGCCTCTTGCAGCTCATATTTCCTCCTCATTTCTTGCCTGAATTCTTCCTGTTTCTGTAGCTCGGTGATGCAATGGCTCATGAAATCTCGAAGGGACATCTGGTCCACTTGCGAACGTCGAACACAGCTGGGACAGGGCATGGTGGCTGAATAAAAAGAGAGCTTGAACAGTGTGTACCTGCAAAGTAACATAATACATACTATGTAGGGTAGCGTGGGGTAAAACCGTTCATGCGGGAGATTCCGCTCACACTATGGCGATATTACCCCCGGATTTTGGAGAGCCATGTCTCAATAATGGGGGTAATACCGCCATAGGGTGAGAGGATTTACTCTCATGAGCGGTTTTTCCCCCACGATACCCAGCATACAAACAGCAGGGCATACACGAACCCAAGTAGGGTAGTGTGGGGTAAATAGGGACAGGGAAGCAGCTTGAAAGAAGCTTTTTTTTCTCAACAGCAGCTTTGTGTGATTTTGAGGCCAAGATAGCTGGTCAGGTTTATTGCACTGGATTGGGTTGTTATTGTTATACCACCGCACGGAACATGTCCCGTTTTACCCCGCAGTGCCCTACAGGTCGAAATATACTACAGGTCAGTATGCGGTAAAAAAACGTCAAGGTACGCCAACAGGCAGGCTTTTCACCTTGAGCTCAAGGCACAAAGTTCTCAAAGTTGTGTTCCGAAACTTTTACACACACAAGATATAACATATTGCTGGCAGTGCCAAAGACTACTCATGTAATGTACGCACATACAAAGAACACACATCAATCGAAAGTAGTGTAGGTTACGATAACTGTCCATGTCAAGGCAGAACGAATGATTGTAGTAAACCCCACTAAACTTGATCCGCATTCTTTCGCAGACTTTTCTTCGCAATCGCCCTCTTGCCCTGCCTGCCACATCCAATATTATTCAAGTTGCCATCACTACTGCCGGCTACTTCCCTATTATTACACCCTCCTACACCTACATCCGTCTCCATTCTCATCTCATTCGTCGCCAAGTTGACACCACTACTGCAGGGCAACTCCTGACCCTCTTCTGCCACGCAAGCTGCGCTGTCGTAATCCCCACGAACCAATTGCGCATCACTATTCCCATCGCATTCCCCATCATTCGACTCCATAAAGAAGCGCAACTGGCTCTCAATTTCAGTCGGCGTTAAGCTCTCCAGTCTCTCGTTATTATCTGCAGCGCTCTCCTCTGTCTTACTGACGTCTGTTGCCAATTTCGGCTGCCAGCGTTGCTTGCCAAAACATCGTATAATTTCTTCCATAAAGGCGGATGTGGAAAAGATTTACCATAGTTAAGGCGAGGATCGATTTTTCAAATTTTCTTCGGGTGAATCTATGCAGTTTTACAGGCTGAATCGATCCCATCCACCTGTCTCGACGCGATTTTGCCTCCTCAGAGAAAACCCACAATTGTAAAGCGTGTTTTGCAACGTTATCGCGCAATTTATTGCGAAACGCCCTTTGCAAGCTGGGTTTTCTCTGCGAGGAGGCAAAATCACGTCGAGACAGGTGGGTGGGATCGATTCAGCCAGTAAAACTGCATAGGATCACCGAAGGAAATTTGAAAAATCGATCCTCGCCTTCACTATGGGCAAATCGTTGCCACATCTGCCCTTTAACTTTCCCATCGTAAACTCGGTCACCCAGCAACTTGATAGGGCGCTCGTCGGGGCTAGCTTCGTGCTTCTTCATCATATGCTGGCGTACATTCCACTGTTGACAACTGGAGTACTTGCAGTCTTCCCTGGGACATCTGTAAGCCTTTTCCGCCAAGTGCACTTGTACGTGTCGACGCTGGGCGTACATGCCCACGTACAGGTGGCAAATACGACACTGAATCTTGTCAGTATTGCCAATACGAGGCGTCATTTTTGACGGGGAAAGCGCCGGTTTTGTATCCGGTGGGGTAAAAGGGGGATCTGGCTGGAAAGTTTGTAGGGAGAGGCAAGTTTCGAATCTGAAAATACCTACCTATGTAAAACTGCATCCTCATTCGATCTAACCCCATGTTTAGGAGCCGATTTTTCCTCTGTGATGCAGAGAACCACTTAGAAAGCGCGAAATAGGCTAAAATGTTGCGAAATCCCCGTCCTAGCTGGTTCCCTGCATCACAGAGGCAAAATCGGCTCCAAAACATGTGGTTACATTGAAAGAGGATGAAATTTTACATGCGTAGGTGGCTTCAAATGGAAAATATGAAACTTGACTCCGCCATACTAATCTTCCGCCAGATCCCCCTTTAATCTGCAAGTCGGTCTCTTCTATTGCTGGTTCATCTTCAGCCACATTTGAAGCCTCTTTTTCCTGATCAACTGCTTCGCTTGCTACTTTCTTTGTACCGGGTACGCAACCCATATCCGTACCACGTTTTCTTTTGTTGTTTACCCGGGACTTTCTGGCAACCATTTTAGGGGTGATTATAGCAGCCATTTTCGCTTGATCAGGGCCTTTCTTGCTTTCTGTGCCATTCGTAGCCACCAGCTTTTTCTTTCGAGTTTTACGGGTGACTGCAGCAGCTATTTTCGCTTGATCAGGGCCTTTCTTGCTCTCTTCTGTGCCATTCGTAACCGGCTTTTTCTGTCGAGTTTTCCTTGGTACCGCAGGTTTCTTTGCCGTACTATCTGCAGGAGTAGAATCCTTCTTTTTTCTTTTCCTTCTTCCCCCTTTCTTTCCAATCGATTGAGCATCGTCTTCTGGCCGCCGTTTCTCTTCATCATTTTCAGCTGCTACCGCTTCTGCTACTTCGTTCACTTCCTGTTGCAGAGCAAAACACGACCTTTCCGCCAAGTCATCAATCGGTTCCGATTTCACTTGGACACCCTGTACTGGCGTAGATGTATGAGCCACGGTCTCTTCTTCCCCAAGCAGCAAGTTCAACGCCGTGCAGCTATGATTCCCTTCTTCTCGCGCCGTTTCGCCATTCTGATTCGGTTCCAGGAAGAGGGAGGATAATTTTCGAATTTCCTCCGCTTGTACATCCAACTTTGTCAGGAGATCTGTGACACACTGGTTGAGGAGAACTTTCAGGGAGGCAATCTCGGTCTTGATCTCCACGCAGTCTGCACACGGCATCTTTGTTCGAATGCAGTGTCTGTAGCACTAAAATTATACACACACATACCGCAACGCATGCACGCTGTGAGATAGTAGCCGTGCAGTACGTACGTATGGGATGTTGTTTGGCGCATATACGTACGTACATTCGTACAAGTACGCATCACGCACCCTGTGTATGTAGACGTAGAGTATGCCAGCGTTTGAGCGCTAGTGGTGTGACTGTACGTACGTTTACAGTACGTAAGCAAGCAGTAGTACGTTGTTCCCTGTTTACCACATGTACGTAACATCCACATTACCTACTTACGTACGTTACGTACGTACCTACTCATGTGGCGTATACAAGCAGGCACAGAGTTCCACTGACTCACAAAATAGTAGCAGCAGGATTTTTCACCCGCACTGAACATACAGTAGATATGAGCGCTCATTTCCAATGCTTTATCAACTTGTACATACATTCAATGCACAAACACATGTACATACCAACAGTCAATACACGCGACTGAACGAAAGAATATTATGTACATTATACGTACCACACCACTGTGGAGTATGCAGCAGGTACGTACATACAACACGGTCCATTGGTAAGCGTATGCCGTACGTACAAACACATAGATAATACATAAATACGAGACCAAACTTGCACAAACATGGATAACAATCTGAGCTGCATATTTATGCAATACTCGCCATTATAGCTCTAAGCTTTTCTTTGCCCTAAAGCTACTTTGCTTCCCACCAGGCTCAACTTATTCAGCTTCTTGTTCAACAGCTGTATCCATTGTAGAGGGAACTGTGGGGTAAACCCGGACACGACGGGTAAACCCGGACAACTAGCATATCTCAGCAACCATACTACCGGTTGAGACAAGCATTTTACCAATCGATTCTTTGAATTCTCCTTTTTCAAATGAGCTACCACATTCATCATTTGCTGAAGCCGCAAGTTCAGAAAAGCTCAGGTGTACAGGTTTACCCCGTGTACGCGTTTACCCCATAGTACCCTATTACCGTATTTTTGGGTGTATATCCCCCCCATTGTATATCCCCCCCCCAGTGTATAACCCCCATTGGCAAAACATAAATTTTGCCCAGTGTATATCCCCCCCTGGTGTATAACCCCCCATGTACTGGAAGGTACCTAACCTACCTATGTAAGCTGGTCATAAGCTAGCTATTCGCCTTTCCCGATAAGAGTGTGCGTGGATCTCAACATGTACCTGGCAGAAGGGTGCAGTATTTATCGACAACCAAAACCGCCACTTTGTTTTTGCTTGCCCTTGCAAATGTAGTTATTTTGTGTAAAAGTTTACAAAGTGGCGGTTTTGGTTGTCGATAAATACTGCACCCTTCTGCCAGGTACATGTTGAGATCCACGCACACTCTTATCGGGAGAGGCGAATAGCTACTCCTACACCAAGCTACTATGCCTATAAGCTTAACTGAGCATGTCTTGTACTAGAATAACCCTGTTTTGACCGCGATTATGCCCTAAAACACATGCTTTTGACCTCAAAAACATGCCTCTACACACCTCTCAAAAACATAAATTTTGTCCCATATTTATCCCCCCCCCATTGTATATCCCCCCCCAGTGTATAACCCCCCATAGGACCTCTCGATTTTTGTATAGCCCCATGGGGTTATACACCCAAAAATACGGTACCTAGCCACCACAACTGAAACTCGTATCAGCAGAAGTTTGCAATGCTCCTCGCACCTTTATTTCCTGTTCCTATGTACATTATCGCCTGCTACTCCTAGTTTTGTAAGGTCTCCAGTGTTTTCCAAAGCAGCGCAGCATTTCTTGCGCAACGTTCTCTTTGTATTTTCGATCGGTAAGCATGGAAACTGGATCCTTTTCCGCTTCTGCTTCGCTAGGCCCGTGTTTCCTGGCCAAATGCCGTCGTACGTCCGAGATTTGACAGCTGTTAAAGGGGGGATCTGGCGGGAATGTTTGTATGGGCGAGTTGCAACGCGATTGGGTTGGTCGATAGCGACTGCGCGGTATTTTGTGAAAGTTTGGATCGGTGTCTGTGCGGTCGGCGACCCTGTTCAATCATCTGGGAGCGTCAAAGGAGCGAGAAGAAGAATTGACAACAATGACGTCGACGACCCCACAGACACCGATCCAAACTATCACTAAATACAGCGGGGTCGCTTTCGACCAACCCAATCGCACTATTGCAAGAGCAACTCGTGAATAGAGGGAGCAAGCTTAAATTTGAAACACGTCTACCATGTAAAATTTTATCCTCCTTCGACCTAACCCCATGTTTTGGAGCCGATTTTGCCTCCGTGACGCAGGAAACCAGTTTAGGAAGGGGATTTCGCAACATTTTGGCCTATTTCGCGCATTCTAACCTGGTTCCCTGCTTCACAGAGACAAAATCGGCTCCAAAACATGGGGTTAGACAAAAAATGTAGGTGCTTTCAAAAGTTAGAAATTCAAAATTTGCCTCCCCATACAAACTTTCCCGCCAGATCCCCCTCTAAAGGCGCAGTTCTCTCTGGGACAACGGTAGGCCTTTTCTGATAGGTGAACTTGCACGTGTCGAACCAGCACAGCGGTAATATCGCTGACGTATGCTTGGCAGACTTGACAGCACGTTTTGTTCATAACGTTGTTGTTGCTCGTTGGTTTTCCCAAGGGTCCTGCTAAGGAATGGCCTGCAAAAACACTTCCTGCTACTAACTTCGTATCTCTTCCCCTTCTTCCTTCCACTGTTTTCACAATTCTGGAACTCTTCCCTTGGCCTTTATTCCGCATTTTCTTTGTAGGACGTTTCTTGGGTGCTATTCTTTCGCCGCAACGAGACACTACCGCTTGATTGGTACCAGAAAATGAGGCTAATCTTCCTTCCCCATTCTTTAAAGCCTGTTCTGCCTTCTTAATGCTGAATGACCGCACGCCATCAAAGTGGGACCTGAACTCTTCTTCTCCAATAGGTTCCAATTTCTCTTGCGCACCCTGTACACGCACCTCATCCACTGGGAGAGACCATTGTTCCGGGTGTTCTGTTGGAACCTGTCGTTCAGTGAGGCAAGAAGCGAGCTTTCGCATTTCTTCCCTGACTTCTTGCCGAAATTCATCCTGTTTTACCAGCACCTCAGCAATGCATTGGTGTACGAACTCTTTTAGGGACAGAAGATCAGTTCTGAAGTCTGAACAGTGTGAACAGGGCATCTTACCAAATATCCTGCAACAATAGTCACACCAAAAGCACATAGATCATTCAGAAACAAGACAGCAACAAGATGAAACATCCGTCGGCTAAAATAGCTATTCCTGGCCGTTTCTTCAGTGATTTCCAATCTTTCATTTCATGTTGTTTTCTTTTCCTTCTTGTTTTTGGTTTTTGTTTCGTTTTCTTTCTTTTCTTTGAGTTCAAATTATCGGGCGTTTTGCTTTGCCAAAACATTAAGTACTTTAGAACCTAAAATTATATCCATGATTTTTATGGACGTTTTTACTATTTTCAAAACTACGCAATAACAATATGAGCCAAACGCCTGAAAAATTTGTTTTGTGCCTTTTTCAGTAGGCGCTGATAGAGTCATGGACTCCTTCAGTAAGTTATGTACTCCTAGAGAGAAAAGGCCACCCGTTGGAATTCCGTAAGTGCTAAGTGCTAAGTGCTAAGTGCTGCGTAGACTACTAAAAACGGGCACTTACTGAGGCGGACCGGTCAATTAAGCACTTACTGAGCGCTAGGTGACATGGAATACTGAATAAGTGCTGCATAGAAAGCTAAAATCGGGCACTTACTGAGGGGTCTGACTTAAACCCAAACCCAAACCCAAACCCAAACCCACGCCGGCTGACTAAAACCCAAACCCAAACCCACGCCGAGCAACCCCAGATGCATGTACTTCTAGAACAGTGTCACATACTAATCCATGTACTCCTATAACGCATCAAAAGAATACGGTAATAAAAAGCGGGAATTTAAAATATAACTGAGGAGCTAGCCCAGACGGAACAGGAGAAGCCTCTGAAAAGAAATTGCAACGGAAACTGATTAGTCAAGATTGCACAAATGAAGTATTGCAAAGTAGAATAATGATATTCGTTGATTGCATTGCCTTTCTCTTGCGTCTGTTGCTGCATGCGGCGTGGAAGAAGCTTTTGCTTACGGCGCTGTGCCTGTGGATATTTGCTGCATGCAGTGAAGGAAGCCTACAGAAAGTTGAAGGAAAGCCGGCGATCAACTTCCACGTGCCACCTGGGAATGATGCCTGTATTATTGCTTGTTGCTTGTATCTGTAAAGAACAATTCATTGCATGCTCTTGCATGAAAAGGATGCTTAATTTTGCATTTCAGATGTCGATTCAGATGTACCTTGCGCACTGTGGGCTTGTGCAGTCTCCGTGTTTATCACTGCTGTGATCGTCTCATCGCCGCTTATCGTCATCCTCAGTCAAGGAAGGAGGAGGTTGCGTCGGAATGAGCTGCGGGTGATCAGACGCTTGCTATGTGGGTTGCGGAAGCTTGAGTCAAGTGAGACAACAGTCGTGCAATGGCATGGATGCATGTACCACTGTATACTATACAATACAGTCAGATACTCACAATTGAAGGACAATATGAAGTACATCCATAGCAGGCTATGCTATTATGTGCGTACGGTTGGTTGAAACACAACAGCGTGTACATATGTATTGCAGGTAAGTGTACACGCAATTTATGTTACAGATATCGAAGCTTGGCAGTGCCAGCAACAGCAACCACACCCTCGTTCACAGTCACAGCCTGCGGGACAGGTGTCATCTCATCCTGAGACAGTGCCATTGTTCATATTCTCCGGTACCTAAAAATACTCAGTTTTTGCACCCTCACACTCATCAAATTCACACTGTGCACCTGAAGATCACCGGGTTGGGGTTGGGTTTAGCCAGGCTGCCATTGCTGCCACACTTGGCTAAATCAAATACTACATGTATACACAGTGCTGCCATATGACAAGCAAAATTATGCATCACAATTTACCACTTGATCACTGTATGCATGCATGTGAAATCAATTGGTGAAGGTTACTGGAGCTGAACACATATGTGCATGTCCAATCAAATGAATCGTGATGGTTGGTGGAAGCGAACTGTCTGTGCTGCATGTACCTGCTGCTTTGGTTGCATTTTGTCCTTCACTTGGTGCACAGTGGCATTTGCGTGCCTACAATCTGTGCAGCATGAAGTGACAAGAGTTGAACCAATGGCAAAACATGAACACGTGAACAAATACACTGTACATACTAGTATAATATAGGTTCAACATTTTAGACAATTCGAGTTCAAGTTCGAGTTCAGGTTCAGCATTTCAATTTGAGTTCGAGTTCGAGTTCAGGTTCACCAAAAAATTAGGGTTTTTTCGAGTTCAAGTTCGAGTTCAGGTTCAATTTTTCATTCACAAAATTTATATGTGGGAATTGGAAAAATGCTTCTTAGCCAGCACTTTGTTCATCACTTTTGCAATTTTCCAATACTTTTCTATGCCCAAGGTGCAAATTCGACCTTTCTGGCTGCAAGGTATAGCTGAAGGGTGGTGATTTTTCTTACAATATTTCCATAGGCACACAAAAAACTTGAATGGACCACAATAAAACCTTATTGAACTTTAATGAACCTTAATTGAACCTTAATGAACCATAATTGAACCTTAATTCTGAGAACCTTAATTAATTTTTTTGATAAATTTGAGTTCGAGTTCAAGTTCAGGTTCTCAAAAATTTCCCATTTGAGTTCAAGTTCGAGTTCAGGTTCACCAAAAAATTAAGGTTTTTTCGAGTTCGAGTTCGAGTTCAGGTCGAACCTATATTATACTAGTACATACAATAAAATATGTACATACATACAACATACATACAACAGTCTGCTTCCCATGAGCATTCTATGCAAGCTACATGCCCTTTTGCTTTCTTCTAGGTCAACTATGTGGAGACGCAAGTTATCAACAAAGCAGAAGAAGATGCGATGGAGCCACTAGTGTTCGCTCTGGCCTTCACATTCTTGCAGATTGGCACCTTCAAAGTGACAGTGGATGAGGCGCAGCTAGAAGATGAACTGAGGGAACTCGAGCAGAGTAGTAACTTCCAAGGCTTCAGCTACCAGAAAAGTAGAGCAAGCAATGTGCAACGCTGGAAGGAATGCTCTCAGGATATACCGTTGTACTGCTGCTGCCGCCTGCCCTGGATTGATGGAGCGACAGGGAAGCGCTTGGGAGCTGGTGCTGAACACGGGATGGTCGAATGCGACAGCTGTAAAGACTGGTTCCATTACCAGTGCATGGGTATGCAAGCAGGCAGCCGTCCTCGTCCCTTTCACTGCCACCTGTGCAGCCTGCCGCTCTCCATCCAGTGGGGAGGCAAGGGATTCACCAACACATGCACTGTGGACAATGTGCTGATGACGATCATATGTCGAGGACTGGAAGATAGAGGCCTGAAGAAATCCATGGGAAGCAGCGCTATTGAGCTCAAACTGATCGAAGCCATAGGATTAGCAGAAAGCGGAAAAGTCCAGGAAGCTGCCACTGCAGTCAGAACCTTCCTCAGCAAAGAGTTGAACTTGAAGAAGACGCAGAAAGGAAATGATGATTTCTTCGGAAACGAATGGGAGAAGTTCCTCTGCTTCCTGGCACCAGTGTGGACTGTGGTTGGTGAGACGCAATGCGCATCCTCTCACTGCCCTGCTCCGAAGAAAGCTATGAAGCAACAAAGCTTCTCACTCAACAACCAGACCTCTCTCCGCCGTCAACTCACCACCCTCTTCTCTGCATCTAGCGAGTCTGGTTACTGTTCCGTGGACTTTCCCAATGCACCACCGGAAGCTGACACCACATGGAATGATCGCCTAGACTTGACGCTCAATCCCCCCCAACGAGTGCGTATTATGCATACGTTGTACGTGCATACGTATTATGTATACAGTATAGTACATTACGTACATGTTATAGTACAGTACGAACGTGCAGGTCGCTCATATTACCTCTTATAAATTCCAGGTACGATACCAGATGTGCAGTGGCAAAAAAACGGTGCAGCAAGCTCAGTTCAGCTCTACCAACCCCTGGCTTGTGGCTGTCAATGTGAACAAGGTCTCCATAGATGGCATCCTCCACTGCTTGCCAAAGAAAATCCATCTGTTCCAGAAGGAGTACATCCTCGGAGGTGCCTATTCCAACACAGACGCACACACACTCAATATATGTACATGTACACGTACTCAAATACAGCTTTATAGGTGTGACGTTTCACCAGAACAATCCCCAACACTACAGCGCTGTGATATATTGGAAAACGCAACCTCTTGCTTACGATGGCCTCCAGATGACGAAAGAGGGGCGGTTGGTGAAGTACACCGATGAATTCTTGGATGATAAGACGCCGGCATACGCCATCTACTTCCTCCGCTCAGGGAAGAATTGATCATGATACGATTCTTGATTGACGTCGATTCACATAGCATCTAGCAATGTCAACTGATCGAAAAGCAATGAAGGATAATTATTTATGGATGATCACTTTGTTCTTTGTTTATTTATTTATTTATTATAATTACTTATTTATTTTATTTACTTGAAATGAAAACAAGAAGTTCCTGCGTGTGGTCAGGTTTGCGTTTGCGTCGAAAATAATAATTCAAAGTGGCTTGAGTTTGCTGCTGAATTTGCATAAAACAGGATTATAGAAGTTCATGGATTAGTATGTGCACATTTTCTAGAAGTACACGCATAGAGTCTAAAAAAATATTATAGGAGTTCATGGATTAGTACGTGGAACTGTTCTAGAAGTACATGTATTTGGGGTTGCTCGGCGTGGGTTTGGGTTTGGGTTTTAGTCAGCCGGCGTGGGTTTGGGTTTGGGTTTGGGTTTGGGTTTAAGTCAGACCCCTTACTGAGACGGACCAGTCACTTCGGCACTTACTGGCTTAGGCTTAGGCTGAGGCTTAGGCTTAGGCTTAGGCTTAGGTATTGAATGCAGAGTGGTAGGCCTCAGCCTAAGCCTCAGCTTGAGCCTCATCCTAAGCCTAGCCTCAGCCTCAGCCTAAGCCTAAGCCTGAACCAGTAAGTACAAAAGCGACCAGTCCGTCTCTGTAAGTGCCGATTTCAGTATTCTATGCAGCACTTGTTCAGTATTCCACAGCACCTATAGCGCTCAGTCAGGCACCACTCAATACTATATTACTTTGGGCCAGTAAGTGCCGAAGTGACCGGTCCGTCTCAGTAAGTGCCCGTTTTTAGAAGTCTACGCAGCACTTAGCACTTAGCACTTAGCACTTACGGAATTCCAACCGGTGAAAAGGCCCACTTCTTTTTCTCTAGGAGTACATAACTTACTGAAGGAGTCCATGACTCTATCAGCGCCTAGTAACATGCTTTTTCATCTTTTCGCTGTTTTCATTTATGCTCTCTCTCTTCACGATTTCCCGTGAAGCGATCAGATCAATTTGGCTGCAACTGAATTCTTCGCAGATTTTGGTTCTTGTTGGCGTGAAGAATGGGTGATCCATTGAAGTTATTGCGTGATTTCGCACTGGACAAGAAGCCTATTCGGGAAAAGGAGAACTTGATCGTGTTTGGCGAGGTCGCCTTCCCCAAAGATGTCAGAACCAACTTCAAAGTCTTCGGGTAAGTGCCACATGTAGGGTACTGTGGGGTAAATCCGGCCATCTCAGCTCCTTTGAACTTGCTGTTTCAGCAAGCGATGAAGAAGCAAATAGTTCATTTGAAAGAGGAGAGAGTTCAAGGAATCGATTGATATTTTGTTTTGTCTCAATCATGCCATTGGTTGCTGAGATATGCGGCTCTGATACTTAGGAGGCCGGACTTTCCCGTGGCCGGGTTTACCCCTTTGTACCCTATTTCCTGAAAGTGGGATAGGCCTACTTGGATACTGTAATTCAGACAAAAGACTTGTGTCCGAAAGTTTTGCCTGTATGGCAGCACGGCTTATCCTTATGGCTAATTCACATCGGAGACAAGCCGCTCAGCGTACGCTCGGCGCGTCCGTGACTCGACATGTGCAAAGGCATGGACACGACGTCGAGCGTACGCCGAGAGCGCATTTTGCTCCAATGTGAATGCGCCTTTATTTTGTGATCTGTGTTTTTTGTAGGAAGCAGCATGAATACTACACGCTGGAAACGCTCTACTTTTTCTACCAGCGTCGTGAAATGGCGCACACTGCGTACGTTAAGGAGGCAGCCGGCAAACAGCTACAACCAGTCACCAGACCCGATAGGAAGGTATTTTTACCTAATGATTCATTCACATATGAAGGAAATGCGCTGGGCGTACGCCCGGTGCATCAATAGTAGTGGGCTACACACATGGTGACTGGTGAGTAAACTCACGGTGAATTCACAGTGAGGTTGAACTTCGAGTTTTATTTTTCGTGTAGAGCATTCTCACTTGCTCCCAAGCGCAAAATGTTTCTCACGTGTTCACACGTGGTGAGTTTCAAACTCCCGGTGAATTCACCGGCCTCCCTATGCTTTATCACATACTTATGGCCATGGGGAATTCCCCGTGAGTTTCACAGCGTGTTTACCTACTAATGAATGGCTATGCATACCTTAGCATGATGGCGCGTTCACCAGACGTCCGTAACGGATGTCCGTCCGTCTGCCAACCCATATGGCTTGACGGACGGATGAACACTTATCGGTTGACGAATGGACGGACCGTTACAGACGTCTGGTGAACGCGCCATTGGACACACCACCAAGTGTCGGCTCAGGTACAGACGGCTAAACTCGCCTTACATACCGGCCTCGCACGCTATTATTGCCATACGTACGTACGCAGTACGTAAAACTTTTATGCGGCTCTGCACCCTTGTAGGATCTCATCGATTACCTGAGCAATAGAGGAGCGAAACAGCCAGCCAGCGTAGACGTGACGGCGCCAGTGCCCCAACCCATCCTCCTATCTCGTCATCTGCAGTCGCAACAAGCGCCCGCCTACCTCTCCCAGCAACAACAGGATGCTGCACAGATGGGGGCGGGCAGTCATGATGCAAATGCGAGCTCCATGATAGGTAAAGGAAGGGGCCTGAGATGTAGGGTACTATGGGGTAAATCCGGCCTCCTTTGAACTTGCTGTTTCAGCAAATGATGAACCAGATAGCTCATTTAAAAGCGAAGTCACGAATCGATTGATGTAACATTTGTTTCATTCGGTCCATTTGTTGCTAAGTTAGGCAGCCCTGAACGGAGGTGGCCAGATTTTCCCATGGCCGAGTTAACCCCATTCTCCTTAGTACCCAACATGTATGTGCAGTTGTAATTTAGTGCCAGGCGGGGAATTGAACCTCTCGCGTTCCAGAAAAGCGCTCTAACCACTGAACTGCACGTCTGGATGACCGCAGTCACATAATTTTCCCTTTGAGTAATAATGACAACTAGCCGATTTTACCAGGAGGGGCGCCTGATTGGCACCTCTAAATCAACCAGGGCCGACCAGTGTGACAGAACCCAGAAAGGGCCAGGCAGGGAATCGAGCCATCGACCTCTCGCTTTCCAGACGAGCGCCCTAACTACTGAGCTACACGTACGGACGGCCTGACGGCCTGAGTCGTACAATTGCCCTTTTAGGCCCACCGTCGGCGAAGAAGGCGCGTGCGGACGAGGTGACAAATGCGGAGCGGCAGAAAGAGAAGGAGCGGATGGCGCGGATTTTGGACGGGAGCTTGCGACAGAGCATAGCCACCAAGGACGTCGGCCTGCGCGATTTATCCGAAAAACTGACGGCGGACAAGATTGCGGCGTTGAAATCGAAGGTAATAGGGTAAGGTGGTGTGGTGGGGTAAAACCCGGCCATGGAAAAATCCGGCCACCTAAGCTTCAGGGCTGCATATCTCAAGCAACAAATGGACCGATTGAGACAAGTAAGATGTCAATCGATTCCTCTTGAACTCTCCTCTTTCGAATGAGCTACCATGTTCATCATTTGCTGAAACGGCAAGTTTAGAAAAGCTCAGGTGTCCCGGTTTACCCCGTGTCCGGGGTTTACCTCATAGTACCCCAATATCTCGTTCACAAGAAGTCCGTAAAGCGTATAGGAGTACACGGCGCACTGCAAACAACCATGTACACAAATACGCTTTACGAAATTACGGACGTACGGTTTTACAAACGTCTGGTGAACGAGGCATAAGGGTACGGTGGGGTAATGGAGGACGGTGAGAAATTCCCCCGGGTACACCTCCCAGCTTTTCCTATGCTGCGTCGAGCAATAACGCAATCCAGTCCAGCAGAGCAATACTGCTATCTATTCGACCGACTTTACCCCGCTGTACCCTGCGTTGCGAACTACTTACATACCGCCGACCGTTTTCCGGCCCAGCTTTTCAACAAAGGAAGAACGAAAAGCAAATTTATGTAGATGACTGGATGGTTTGACTGTCTATCTGTCCATGTTTACCCCTTGACAACATGGTGGAAAAACAAAGGATCATAATTATATATTGCGTATCATTTGCCGACATCAGAGAGGCCAATTTATTTACTCCCACCCACTCGTCGCTATTGCCGCCTGTCAACGGGCTAATGTTTCAACGAAGGCATAAAGTCTAGAGCGGTTCATTGTTCTTGCACTCTCTTCGTCTATGTCTCTCTAGTATTTGAAGTTAAATTTTACTATTACTTTTCTTGTTGTCGGCTTGTTGACGAAATGTCAACAAATCAACAACAGCTGAGCGACTTTTTGATAGCAGTAGTGCGCTACACACGTGGTGAGTAAACTCACTGGGAATTCCCCGTAAGTATGTGATGAATCATAGGGATGCCGTTGAATTCACCGTGAGTTTGAAACTCACCACGTGTGAACGCGTGAGAAAAATTTAGCGCGTGGGAGCAAGTGAGGATGCTCTACACGAAAAATGAAACTCGGAGTTCAAACTCACCGTGAATTCACTGTGAGTTTACTCACCACGTGTGTAGCGCGCTAGTGTAACTTGAATGTTGAAGGTGATCACATCAGAGAGGCCAATTTACTCCCACCGACCTCGTCGGCTGTTGCCTGTCAACGGGCTAATGTTTCAAAGAAGGCATAAGTCTAGAGTGGCTCATCGTTCTTGCGCTTTGACATCTGGAGTGTCCTAAGTATTTGAACTTTGAGTACTTTTCTTCTTGTCGGCTTGTTGACGAATTTCAACAAACCGACAACAGCTGAGCGACTAATTTTTGATAACGGTGGTGACGCCTGGG
>JASAMW010002387.1:0-17993 GCA_030247985.1 Epsilonema sp. ZAB3_2 | reverse complement strand
GAGCGCTATTTTATACTGTTGTAAGAAAACATTAAGACATGTAAACACAAGAGAATAGAGTACACCCGCGCTAAAGACTATTCCATCATGTCTTGCGTTACTGTTATTAAGAAAACACAGCATGGCTCGAAGCATTTTGCGAAAGCTGCATGCTCCAACTGTTGAGCTTGCAACGCATTTCATATATCACTGATAACTCATCAAAATGATCAGTTTCTTTCTCGTCATTGACCATAGCTCGCTATACTGTACTGCGATCGGTCGTGCACTACAACTTAGTTGATCAAGCTCAGCGGTGGATACTCAAAATTCTGGATCGCGTTAGTCGACTCCCAGCTTACCTTACTTCGCGTATAATAGTACCTCAATCTCAAGTCAAGGTTCAACACACATACCGTAGCCGTATGTAGATAGCATCATGATCCCCAATAACAGCTCTGACCCAATCCGCTTCATGCTGGAGGAAAAATCATTCGCCACTCTCCAGAGTACAATGCCAGCGGTGATTGCACACTGCGTAACCGGCTTACTGGCAGTCTTAAGCAACATCGTGGTCTTACTGTTGATGGCGCGCAGCGTTCAACTGCAAACTGCGAGTCATTTTCTTGTCAGTCAGTTGGCCATAGCCGACTTCTTGGTAGGCGCTTCATACTTCGCCACCGCCACCAAAAGAATGCTGCGGTTGCACTGGAGAATTCCGGAAGTGATGAGTCAGTTGAGATGCTGCGCAGAACTGTTTCCCCTTCAGTTCAGGTACCACCTGGCACCACTAAAATTGACGACGATCTTTTTTTGGTAAACTCATAAGAATGATGCTTCAAGTTTCGGTGAAGTGACACTGACACCTTTCTTTTGTTTTTCTAGTCTAAGCGCCTCAATCCTGCTCGCCCTTGCCATCTCGATCGAACGCCTGCTCGCAACCGCGGCGCCACTCGCCTATTTTCAGCATGCCAGGGCAATTGCCGCCACTCTGGGCTGTTTTGCTTGGCTGTATGCCGCAGTAGACGCTTCGTTCATGTTCATGGGCGTAAGCTCTAGCCTGTTGATCCCGAATTGTAATCTGGTGGCAACGGTGACCCAGTCCTACTACAACTTCAATTCCATTCATAAGCTCAGCTTGATCTGCGCTATGGTCGCCCTCTACGGCTGTGTCATGCTGGCACTATCGCTTCAAGTTAGGGCGGCGAGGAAGAATCACGAAAATGTGGTGGAAGTGAAGAAAAAATTACAGGTAACCTACGATTATGTTGTTAGTTATTGCAATAATTCGATGGCAAATTAGCGAAAACTGTTTCAAACGTTTGGGGAAAATATTTTATAGGCGAAAGTAGCCAAAATGCTGGGTGTCATCGTTCTGCTTTATCTGGTGAATCAAGTGTTGACAAGAGTCGGCATCGCATTGCTGGTCTATCTACCGCCCGCGGATCGGCCAACCTTCGCTCCGTTCATTCGTATCTTTGTCATACTGAATAGTGGGGTCAACTTATTCATTTACATCGGGTAAGCTAGACAACCAAGAGACTGGCTGGCACACACCTAGCCGCTTTCAACTACTGAGTGAGATACACCTAACATCCGGTATTCGCTACTTGTGCGAAGAATTACGGGTGGTCGTGAGCTGACTCCTGTTTTCAGTACGGTTCTTGATAGATTGGTGGGACATTTACGGACCGGCCAGCACTGGACCAAAAACGCAAAAGACGAGAGTCAGCTCCGCGACCACCCATAATTCTCAGCGCAAGTAGCGAATAGAGAACGCTTGCTTGTTTGCAGATTGAGTACGGAATACAAGACCGCTTTTCGTACTTTGTGGGGTAGTGGTCGCTGCGGCAAAAACAGCATCGCCACCGTCACCCCGATTCACCATATCCGGACTTCGAATAACAGCAAATGAGAAAAAGATACAGTACGATGAAAACAGAAAAGAGTCTCAAAAATTACACAGGCATGCTTTTATTTGCAGATAAAAAATTGTTGTTGACACCTGGTAAGCACAAAGTACTCCACGATGTACTGTGACAGCTGTTTGTAAATATTAAGACAGACAAAATCTACCCTTATTGCTCCATCAAAAAGGCAAAGCTACCAAGCACGGGCGTATCACATTTATTGAAGCGAACACTATGTCTAGTTTAAAGATCGAAACGGGCCTGACAAATCGCCGAGATCTCCACACCATTCGATTTGTCGTCGCGCGGGCATCAATTTGCGCCAGATATTGTCTTTCTAGCTGCTCTGTACGTCGAGATATTTCAAGTTGCAGTTTTGGTATTCCCCTTATTTTACTCTGTGACGAGGATATCTTTTGCGTTGCGCCGTCGTCTTTTTTCCGGTCGCGCTTCGCTCGCGGAGCGAAGAGAAAACAAAAGAAACAAAAAAGACGACGGCGCAACGCAAAAGATATCCTCGTCACAGAGTAAAATAAGGGGAATACCAAAACTGCAACTTGAAATATCTCGACGTACAGAGCAGCTAGAAAGACAAAATCTGGCGCAAATTGATGCCCGCGAGACGACGAATCGAATGGTGAGGAGATCTCGGCGATTTGTCAGGCCCGTTTCGGTCTTTAACCTAAAGAAGGGTCCGCGCCCCACATATGTATATTCCATCATTATAGTACACACAACACACTAAAGGCCGGACAAAGTTTGCAATGCCATTCATACAATTTCGAAAGGTTGGACTTGGACGATCTGCTAGAATTGCTTCTTGTAGCAACAAATTTAAGTCATTCGTTCGTTCGTTCATTCTTGAAGGCCTAAAATCCAAGAAAAATTAAACTGCACCTTGCTCAGAGCCAACTACAGCATGTTGTGCATGATCGGCACGACTAAACTTACATAGGAAGAACAAATTACGCTACGCTACATGTTTACGTACGCGTACGCATCTACAGTAATAGACACAAACTAGGAAAAACGAAAATGAAAACAAGCAAACCAATCTTTAACGCAAAACTACAAAAAAGCAACGGAAAGTCACATGAACCAAATAAAAAGTGTTTTCGCTTTGCTTCGAATGCAGCCTACACCAAGCGTTCATTCACTCGTGGCTTCAGATTCAGGCAATTTTTTCCGTCCTTTCCTCCCATCTTTTTCTCCACCGCTACAACGCAGTCTTCTCTCAATATGGCCCCCTGATGACTCCACGGGTCCGTCATCCCCAGTCCCAACAGCGCCAGGCGCTCATTGGCCAGGGAATTGTCATCGCCGGTAGAGGTCGCTTTCGTCTGACTCTTCTTATTGGTCGCCGTCTCCTTTCCGCCAATCAGAGTGGCGAGAGGAAGGCGGGGACGGCGACGGATCTTCCTGTACCGCCTAACGCCGTTGAGTTTGGCATCAATACAAAAAGAGCCATTCATTCTTCCAGATAATAAGTAACCAAGTAAAACGTCATAAAACAGTCGGCCAATAGTAGTGGTCAAAACTTTCAGGTCAGTATGGACGAGTTACAGTAACGCTATTGGGTTGGTCGCGTCGATAGCAACCCCGCGGTATTTAGTGAAAAGTTGGATCGGTACCTGCGGGGTCGTCGACCTTGTTCAATTATCTGGGAGTGGAAAAAAGGCGAGTGAAAAGAATTTGGCTTGGCGTCGACGACCCCACAGGCACCAATCCAAACTTTCGCTAATTACCGCGGGGTCGCTATTGACCAACCCAATCGCATTACTGCAACTTGTAAATAGATCATTTCTTGAATGACACGTATGTACAGTTCCTACCTACTCGCTTTTTTGACTGGTACTTTACACAGCTGCTGAATGAATGATGAATGAATGGCCCCTTTTGACATCGCAAAGCAACAAATTATTCACCGCAGAGCTGATTCCTCCTTCCGTAATCGTACTACAGGGTGTCTCACGTAGACCTACCTAACGATCCAGCCTTATAACTTCCGTACTACAGTAGGTATCAAGCTGAAATTTGGTCCCCAGAAACCCAAGAATATACCATTTGTTGTGGCAAAATTTGAGCCAGAAAGGGCAACTAGAGATGAAATTACGAGCTTGCAAATTTGTGACCACGTTTTTCAACATTTTGAATTCATTGGTGCCGCTATTGACCTCGACAGCTCCTTGAAGGCTGTTATGGGCGGTAAATCGCCTGTATTTTTGTATCCTTTGCGTTCTGGACCGTGATGACGTTCAGCCGTTATTGTTCCGCCATATTTCAATGTTGGATGAGCTATTTGACCATGTTCAGCAGAAGATTTTAGTCCCAAAACCACGCTCAGTGCGGAAAATGCGAACAACAGGGTCCAACATTTGCAAGCTCGTAATTTCATCCCTAGTTGACCTATCTGGCTCAAATTTTGCCACAACAAATGGTATATTCTTGGGTTTCTAAGGACAAAATTTCAGCTTGATATCTACTGTAATACGGAAGTAATAAGGCTGGATCGTTAGGTAGGTCTACGTGAGACACCCTGTAGAAGATGCGGCGGCAGTCCACGCAACTAGTACCATATTCTTCCTCTGCATCATTATCTCCTCTTGCTCCAGCTCCCCTTTCCTGTCCATAATATTCGTCATCAACAAATCCATCTTCGACCCGCTGCTACTTTCTTCATCATCCTCCCACTGGCCGATAGACGCCAAGCTTTGGTAAGGCGAGAGAACACCGAGAACACCGCTGCTGCTGCTGCTGCATTCTCCAAGTCGTCATTCGGGAAGTGCAGGACGATTTTGTAGACCTCTGTTTTGTGATGGACCTACATGTACAAAGTACGGCGCTTGCGTGGACACCTTCTAAATAGGTGCCGCCAAAGTACGGTCCACTTATTTAGACGGTGTCCACGCTTTCGCCGTATTTTGTACAGCGGCGTGGACCGCTGTGCAGGTCCATAACAACATAGACGTCTACAACATCATCCTGCACTTCCCGAATGACGACTCGGACTTCACCATCTTCTTCTTCTTCCTCAAAAACTGTTTCCAATCGCCCTTCTTCATGATAACTTTGCCCAACTAAATCCAACGACCCGTTCTTCTCTTCATCCACTACACTGATGACAGTTACATGCTCCCCTCTCGTTACTGGCTCTTGCTCAACAAAAATGGTAGTAGCTCCAGTCGGCGGACAGTTGAAAGCGTCTCTGTTGTAGTATTGAATGGAAATTAGCGTGAATATTTGCGGATTTCGTAAGGCTGAAGTTGGCTGGAAAGAAGAATGAGATGCGAGCTGCTGCTCAGGAGTAGGGCGAAGTGAGAGTACCGCATCCAAAAGAGGCGAAGCATCTGTAATAATGCTATAACATACAAAACAAAGCAACACAAAAACAAATAGGTACAGTAACAGTAACAAAACAACTAAAGGACAGAAAAGACAGAAACGGACAGAAAAAGTGACAAAAGGACAGACGTAACAAAAGGACAGAAAAGCAACAGTAGAACAGAGGATAAAGCCAAACGAATGCGTGGACAAGCCAGAAAACAAACTGCGATCTCAATGCTACTACGTACCGTAAGCGCGGGGGCAGCCATGATAAGAGATTCCAAACTTGGGATACGATACATGATACAGTGCGTACCTGCGGGCAGGGTTTTCTTTCTTTCGTATTCTGTAGAGGACGGAAATGTGACCAAAGGGCCGGGCGTGGAGGTGGTCATTTTGAGCGGTGACTTCTCGGCTGTCGCCTCCGCCGTCTCTCTCGTCGTGGCGGAATCTCTCGTCGTGGCGGAAGAGAAGGGTGGGGAGGAGAAGCGCTTCTGCTGCACTCCCGCTGCTTCCGTCAGCCTCCGCAGGATGTCGTGGGAGTCCACGCAGAGCGAAGTGGACAGGTAGACTGGCTGAAACATCAAACATACGAGTTCGCCCCCAGCCAACACTCAGAGAGACAAATACAAATGGATTAGTCATATTGCAAGCCAAATATAACATACAGAATGCATACATGATTCAAGGACTGAAGAAGTGTACACAAGCATGCGCATTCGGGATTTTGAACGAGATGGGCTGAACTGCAAAGTAAATTTTGGCCGAAAGAGCAACACTCATCTCTAGGTACTGCCCGCGCTCTGTACGTACACGCTAACCTAACCTGACCTACATACGGATGCAGCTAACATACTAATCATGCTCGCACACACCATAACTGCTACGCACGTATGTACAATCCCGTAATGCCGCGTTCACCAGACGTCCGTAAATCCGCAGCGTCCGTGAAAACGTATCTAGGAGTACACGGTTGTTTGAGGTGTGCCATGTACTCCTAGATACCCTTTACGGACGGAAGACCTCCGTTACAGACGTCTGATGAACGCGGCATGAGCCTTCTTCTGCACGTACTGTCCGTACATTCAGTACCTTATGATCTCCCATACAAATGGTTTCTCCGATCCATCCGTAGTCCGACTGCTGATCATCTTGGTCTGAGACCACCATCAGTTTCCAGGCACTCCCGTTCATCACCACCCGATCACACCAGGCCGGCGCCCGCGTCTGCATGTACTGCTGCGGCCCGTTTATCTGCTCCGTCCACGGATACCTGAAGAAAAACATACACGTAGCATGTACTGTATGTACAGTACAGTACCTAGATGTTGGTAGGATACGGCACACAATATAGGCACAGTACAACCTTGGAAGTAGGAAGCGTACTGTGGGATAAACCCGGCCACCTACAGTATTGAAGGCCGTTCTTTCTTACTCTGCGTGTTGCCGCGTTTACCCCACCAATACCAATCGGCAACGAACAGCACGTACGTACAGTAGGGTACTGTGGGGTACTGTGGGGTAAACCCGGCCACCAAAGCTTCTTTGCACATGCTGTTTCAGCAAATGATGAACCAATTAGCTCATTTGAAAGAGGAGAGTTCAAGGAATCGATTGATATCATATTTGTCTCAATCGGTCCATGGGTTGCTGAGATATGCAGCCCTGAAAGTTAGGTGGCCGGATTTTCCCATGGCCGGCTTTACCCCATAGTACCCTACATCCTACATAAGGTGTATCGTATGCTACATACGTTGGCGGGAAGTGGATGGGTAGTTCGTAAAGCTCGGGAAACTCCTTCAGCTCCTTGTCGTCCGTCTTGTAGCTGGACCACATCTGCGGCAACTGATCGTGCTGCTGATACTGGAAGCGCTTCTTCTCCACCCTCAGCACGCATCTACACAAAAGGAAGGGGAATAAAAGACATGCGGTGACTTAACCCCCTCCGTAATCGGAGATGGCCGCCTGGCCGCAACACCCGCTTGCGGCCACCCTGCGGCCTTGGCCGCCCATGGGCACGACTATGGGCGGTCAAGGCCGCAGGGTGGCCGCAAGTGCTGTATCCACCATATGCAGTAAGGCGATTGGGTTGGTCGATGGCGACCCCGCGGTATTTAGTGAAAGTTTAGCAGGGTATCTCGGGACAGGACCAAAATTTTTCAAAGCACCCAGAAAAATTTAAAGCACCCAAAATTGATGAAAATTGACGAAATTTATCAGCTAATACCTTGCTAAGAGTAGTACCATGGAGCATGCCTAAAGGCTTTCATGCTTCCTACTGTCCAGCCTTTATGGTGGCCCATGTACTACAGTACTGTACTATTTTGTCTAGCAGAACAATTCGCGCTGGTCTTGTGTACATACACGGTAGTACATAGTACATATATACGATCCAATCTACATATGTGTAGGCCTACATGGCACACACAAGTACGTACATGCATACATGGGCCTACATAGAAAATCCACAAAATTTAGGTGCATGCACAGGCAATCTTTACCTTGCCAGCGCCAGGTAGTTAATTTTACCATGCCATGCCTGCTAGCGTGCGTTGGGCTACGATCAAATCACATGAGAATTGAGTGAAAATTCGCCGAAGGCGAAAAATTTTCAAAAAAATGATCTCAGAAACGCCAGAAAACGCATCACCGAAGAGCTTTGCGTTGCTGCTTGCGTAAAAATATTTTTTTCAAAGCACCCTCAGCGAAAATAAAGCACTTTTAAAGCACTTTACAGTCGGGTGCTCAAATCAAAGCACTTTAAAGGAAATAAAGGAAATAAAGCACCTCGAGAAACCCTGGTTTAGATCGGTGTCTGCGAGGTCGTCGACAGTAGTGGGCTACACACGTGGTGAGTAAACTCACTCACGGTGAATTCGAACTTCGAGTTGAACTTCGAGTTTTATTTTTCGTGTAGAGCATCCTTACTTGCTCCCACGCGTAAAATTTTTCTCACGTGTTCACACGTGGTGAGTTTCAAACTCACGGTGAATTCACCGGCCTCCCTATGCTTCATCACATACTTATGGGGAATTTCCCGTGAGTTTACTCACCACGTGTGTAGCGCGCTACTGTTCAATCATCTGGAAGCGTCAAAGGAGGGAGTGAAAAGAAGAACTGAAAAACATATGCCGTCGACGACCTCACAGGCACAGATCCAAACTTTCACTAAATGCCGCGGGGTCGCCTACCGACCAACCCAATCGCCTTACTGCATATGGTGGATAAGCACTACAGTAGCCTACATGCCTTATAGTCAAGAGCTCACTACTCACTCCTTGGATGTTCTCCTCCTGTACTCGTAGATGGTGGGTCTGGGCGCGGTGGAAGCGGAAGGCGTGGAGGGGATCGGGGGGATGTGCACCATCGGGGTCTCCTCCTCCTCCATCGAGCTGATATTGGGCGAGGACGCGGTCTCATCCAGACTCTTGCTCTGCTTCTCGCCAGGCAGGGGCAGACTGGTCGTGGTCGGAGCCACGGACGCGTGGTGGAACAGGGACGGCGGCTCCTGCTGGTCGGCGGAAAAGCGCTTCAGCTCCGTGTTCTTCGTCAGTTTCTGCAAAGAAAAACATGGGGTACTAACATAGGGTAACACGGGGGTAAACCCGGACTGAGACAAGTTTTCTACTATATGATTCCTTGACTTTTCCTCTTTCAAATGCTGCCATGTTCATCATTTGCTGAAGCGTCAAGTTCAGAATAGCTCAAATGTCCGGGTTTACCCCAAAGTACCCAACAAATGGAAATGGAACCTTGTTGTGCACGTGTATGCATGCACGTACGGGTTTTACAGGGTTTCATCATAACTTCGATTCCAATCATAAAAAAGTGTGTTATCATATCTCCACCCTCAACGAACCGACAGATTCAAATTCTTGCACCAATGAGTGACCATAAATTTGAGGTACGTAACCACATGTAACGTTTACATTACGTATTTAGTCGAGTAGTACCTGGACAAAACTGCGATTGTCCAGACGAAAATTGAAATCCCCAAACAGGAAGACGGGACACATTTGCGGATCCAGTCGCGTTAACACCGCCGAAGAAGAAGAGGAGGACGTCCGCGGATTCCTAGTCGCTATTTTCTTCGACTTCCGCGAGGGGGCGTCAGTATCGCCTTCGTCGTTTTTCGACAACCAGCATCGCTGCAGGGAGCGCAAAAGTGACGGGTCGTCGCTGAGTTGCTTCAGGATGAGCTTCAGGGCCTTTCGTCGATAGCCGGCGAAAACGGAAGGAGACTGAAATGTGAGTCTATGATGGCTTAGTGGTAGTGGGCGCGGGGGGCGAGGCCAAGGATCAAATCTCGCTTGGAGCAACAGAAACCTGATAGAGTAAGTGAGAGAGAGCTCACCTCGACTGCGGTCAGATTACATCCGTCATGGAATAGATGAACATTCACAAAGTCCAAGACTCTGCAAAAAACGTAGAAACGACAGAATGAGACCGCGTTCAGATAAGCGACACGCGACCGACTTCGCTCAATCTCCACGAATGTCTATGTGTTTCCGCGGTTCAGAGAAGTCGCATATCTGAACGCGACATGAAAGTACATACGTTACGTACGAAGGTACACAGTGGATTATAGGTTCAAATATGCGAGTTACGAACAGATCTGCGACGTTCCATCTGGTGCGCATGTATCCCTTTCGGGAAAAGATCAATTCCGACACGAGGTCCTTGGGAAATCGAAATCGTTCCACAAGTGTCGAACCGGATAAATCACCACCGTATATCTAAACACAATGCAGTGCACACCGCGGATTGGGTGTCGTTAGACCCAACTGTGCGTTGGGCCCAATTTTGGGCGTTAGGCCCAACTGGCAGCGTCGATGCGCCCAATTGCAAAATGGGCGTTCGGCCCAATAAAAAGCGTCGTTGGGCCCAATAAAAAACCGGCTGGGCGTTAGACCCAACTGTAAGGGTGCGCCGTTTCACCCAACAGAAAAGACCCAACTGTGAGGGTGCGCCGTTTCACCCAACAGAAAACCGGCTGGGCGTTAGACCCAACTGTGAGGGTGCGCCGTTCCACCCAAGAGAAAACCGGCTGGGCGTTAGACCCTAATACAGTAACCATCACAATACTTAGAATGCACATCGCAGACATAAACTTGGGTTTCTTTGTTGCTGTGCTTGAAGCAACGAAAAAAGCGTGGTGGTCAAGTTTTCAAAGTTAACTATAAGGTAGGTAAGCTCGGTATAAAAGGAGGGTGCAACTCAGGAATCATCAGTTGTCTTGTCTCTGTTTTTCCTTGTACGTTCGAACTGGCTGACTATGGTGCTGTTGGTGATTACTTAGCTACTGTAAGTCTAAGTATGGAAGAAACCACTGCTGCACTATCTCTAAGCTAAGACCATGCGCTGTGCTTGAGTTTCTGGAAAGTGGCCTAAGAATAGCAGTGTGTTGTGTACTACAACTGTAATTTGTGTAAGAACCATAGGGCTCTCCCTAGTAATGGTCTGTTTGGTCCCCTACCTTCTATCACCGTTACTAATGGAAGAATCACTACTAACCCAGACCTGCCCCAGAGGAACCATTTCTGCCCTGCCATGGCAGAATCTTATGCCTTACTCAGCAGCTTGATCCATATGCATTGTACCAGTTTATGTGTTTTCATAAAGCTGTACACTGTAAAAAATCAACGTTGGAATGTAACTTCCTACCTAGACATAGAACCTTGGATTGAGCTTAACGCCCCACACAATTGGGTTGGGTGTAACGCCCTATTAGCCAGAGAAACTTGATTGGGCCTAACGGCCCACACAGTTGGGTTGGGTTTAACGCCCTATAAAGCTAGAAAAACTTGATTGGGCCTAACGCCCCACACAGTTGGGTCTATCGTCGCACAGCTCTGAGTCGATACACCCAATTCAAGTTTTTTTGGGCTTAAAGAGGGACTCGCATAAAAAAAGTTGTTGTCGCGAAATAAAAAACAAATAGTCAGAATATACGCAATTTTTAATGACAATTTAAAAATAAAAAGAAAATTTTAAAAATTCCTTAAAGGGGAACTTTGGGCGGAAAGTTCGAGGTAAGCCTGCGCTGATCATTCGATAGAGCATAAAAAATGCTGCAAAACGCACCAAGTCCCATCCCTCTACGTTGCGTCGTTCTTGAGTTACAGGCAAAAACTGATCAGTGAACGGGAAACTCAGCTTGAGAGCACGTAGCTCGCTAACCATTGCACCGATCGGAATAATTTTGCAACCACCATGTGCTCCGTTTGGCGTTCTACCTTTTTGTTGTATAAAGTTTCGCTGTATCTTCACTGCCTGTGGAATGGGAGGCCAAAAAACAGGTGTCGTTGCGCAGTTTAGCACATTTCGTAGGTCCATGAAATATATGTGCTAAACTGCGCAACGACACCTGTTTTTTGGCCTCCCATTCCACAGGCAGTGAAGATACAGCGAAACTTTATACAACAAAAAAGTAGAACGCCAAACGGAGCACACGGTGGTAGCAAAATTATTCCGATCGGTGCAATGGTTAGCGAGCTACGTGCTCTCAAGCTGAGTTTCCCGTTCACTGATCAGTTTTTGCCTGTAACTCAAGAACGACGCAACGTAGAGGGATGGGACTTGGTGCGTTTTGCAGCATTTTTTATGCTCTATCGAATGATCCGTGCAGGCTTACCTCGAACTTTCCGCCCAAAGTTCCCCTTTAACAGTCGGTTTTTACATGCATTTGAAGGTTTTGGAGGCCCCTTAGACCTTAACCAGCTCCGATATGCCCTGGCCCCCTCAGCCCGCGGGCCGCCCCTGGGCCGCTCGCAGGCTGCCTAAAACGTCAATCGAATGAATAATTTTTTCCTGCTTCTGCCGGCGCTTCCTTTCAATTCCGGGTGGCCCGGGGGCGGCCCGCGGGCGGCCCGCGGGCGGCCCGCGGGTGGCCCGCGGGCTCAGCGGGCCAGGGCATATCGGAGCTGGTTAAAAACGTCCGATATGCAACTTCTTAACCCCACTATCAGATTCCCCATTAAATTTGCTACAAAACCATTCATGTGTTCTTCATCAGAGATGGGTCACTATATGTCATGTAGCAAAAAACTGACTGCAAGTCCAGCTTTTTTCTCATACAATCAGTATAAGCTGATGTTCTGGAACAGTAGCCAAAAGGGCAAACCTGTGGTTGGTTTTGGACTACTTTGATGTATACATGGTCCAACTCTAGGGAAAAAGTAGTATGGTTTTGTAGCAAATTTAATGGGGAATCTGATAGTGGGGTTAAGAAGTTAAGTATCGGGCATTTTTAAGGTCTAAGGGGCCTTCAAACCTTGAAATGCGTGTAAAAACCGACTGTTAAAGGGGTTCGCCGTGGCTAAATCCAGCAGGTAAGGCTGCTATGCTGGGGTGATAGAGCAAGTTCTAAGCTTTCATTTGATGTATATATTGTATGTTCGAAAATCGCTGGTTGCTCTGCTACAAGCTGTTGAAGTTTCTATTTAGTACAGGTCCAGTTCAGGGGCCAATTTTCGAGGTTTTTGGCTTGTATCTCTGGCGGGACGGCAGGTAGCCATGAGATCTGTACATGAACAGGCGTGGTTTCCGCCGACCTATCTCATGGTACCTTGCTTTTCTATTTTTAGCGAGAATTGATGAAGTTATAAGCAAAATGCTTCGAATTTTAGTGGTGTCCACAACGAGTGGACACCACTAAAATTCGAAGCATTTTGCTTATAACTTCATCAATTGTAGAGAGAATTTGAAAAGCAAGGTACCATGAGATAGGTCGGCGGAAACCACGCCTGATAATGTGCAGATCTCATGGCTACCTGCCGTCCCGCCAGAGATACAAGCCAAAAACCTCGAAAATTGGCCCCTGAACTGGACCTGTACTAAACGGAAACTTCAACAGCTTGTAACAGCGCAACCAGCGATTTTCGAACATACAATATATACATCAAATGAAAGCTTAGAACTTGCTCTATCACCCCAGCATAGCAGCCTTACCTGCTGGATTTCGCCACGGCGAACCCCTTTAAGGGATTTTTAAAATTTTCTTTTTATTTTTAAATTTGTCATTAAAAATTGCATATATTCTGACTATTTATTTTTTATTTCACGACAACAACTTTTTTTATGCGAGTCCCTCTTTAACCCTCTTCGTAATCCCAGGCGTCCGCCTGTCCGTAGACACCCGGCGGACGGGGCAAACCCCGTCCATAGACGGGGTTTGTTTTTCAAGGAAAAAGTTGCCAAAACGTCAAGAAACAAGGCAAAAACGGTAGGCCTACTAAGTCAAAACGCTCGAAAATCTTCTGCTCTGCTCCACCAACGGCTGTTTCCTCTTTGTCGGCATCCAAATCCCTTGACCCCGATTTTGACCGTCTTCGAGCTTCTTCCTCAGCACAATATTGAAAATGAAAATAGGCGAAATTTATCATTTATTTGCAGCCGTTAGCTTTCTTCGAGACATCTGCCCTCCATATTGCCTCAAATCACTGCTAGCCTTCCACGGAAGCCGACTTTTCTGCTGCGAATTACTTTTTCCCTTGAAAAACAAACCCCGTCTATGGACGGGGTTTGCCCCGTCCGCCGGGTGTCTACGGACAGGCAGACACCTGGGATTACGAAGAGGGTTAACGCCCAATAACAAAGTTGGGCCGAACGCACAGTTGGGTCTAACGACGCGATACTCACACCGCGCAGTAACAGAGGAGGAAGACATCCCTCAAAACCGCACACAAGTCGTACATCCCGGGTCGGTGTGGACAGTTTGAAAAAACCGAGGCTGTCTATGTGCCGCGTGCAAAGTACGGCGAGCGCGCGTAGACAGTTGCGAAATGCGCGCCAAATTCTAGTCCGCTTCTTTCGCAACTGCACGCGGCGCATAGACAGCCTTCGTGTTTTTCAAACTGTCCACACCGACCCGGGATGTAAGACTTTTGTGCGCGGTTTAGATAGAGGGATTAGTCCCCTGCATTGGAAAGACACGTTCGAAATAAAGGGGGCAAGGGGGTTGGTGTCATCTGCTTTGCATTTACATGTGTCCTTACTTCAAAGGTATCAACTGGGATGAACTCACTCCGTTCAAAGTCCCACAGGCCAACTGAATGGTTGCATAAGGACTGATGAAATAGGTACAAACTACCCAGAGCCTAAAGCAAAATATACGTACAGAACATTATTAGGGTGAACGTACGGTACATGCCGTGTATGCATCTGTACAATACACACAGTACATACCGTAAATTGGGTTTGGTCACGAAAATTTTGATCCAAGAATGCACAGCCGTAGAGGAAACCCATGGAAGCACAGGAACGGTGAAATAAGCTGCAAAAAGCACAGTACTGAAGGGTAAGGCTTGCAAAGCATGTCCGGTCTTACCCCACTGTACCCTACTCGGTTCGGCGGACTTTAGATGGACGACGGAACAACTATCCAGTAGGGTACTGTGGGGTAAACCCGGCCATGGGGTTAACCCGGCCACCCAAGCTCTTTGAACTTGCCGTTTCAGCAAAAGAAGAACCAAATAGCTCGTTTGAAAGAGGAGAGTTCAAGGAATCGATTGATATAAAATTAGTCTCAATCGGTCCGTTGATTGCTGAGATACTTATACAGCCCTGAAACTGCGTGGTGGCCGGATTTTCCCACGACCAAGTTTACCGCATTGTACCCTACAGAGTGTACAGTACACATTACTTTTCCGCTTACTGAATAAACTCCTGCACAAGACACATGCATTTTTCCCAGTCCTTTCCTCCCACCTCTTGCATGTGAATGGCAATAAATTGTGGCGTAGTACTGCGAACAGCCTGAAACAACAAAGCATCGAACTGCACAGTGGTCTCTGCGATTGCTTTTTGTGTGCAAATCAAGAGCACCCCTCCCTTTTATCCGCTTGCCAATTCAATCTGAAACGCACCCCATCCCCCCCTTTCGTTGGAAAAATATCTGCCTTTCAGCCACAAGGACAGAAAAAGTCGTGCGTCTGATCTATACCTAATGAATACCGTACAACCCCCCTATCCATGCCTTCTCATCTGTGCAGATGAAAGGCGCGCATATCCATGACACCCTTCCACACAAAAAAAACCGTGCAGTCAGCTTCCTTCCCCCTGCATCTGTCTAGCTCCATTTCCATATCTAGGCACTTGTAAGTTTAGTTTGCTTTAAAATTTTAGTTGAGTTGGACGGACACGAAAGTTCTTTTTTTCGTGCTACTCGCCCGCCATGGTCATGCATAATGCACGTCCCATCCATCCATCCATCCATCGTACTGTAAGTGCTCGGTCTGTCACGACCAGTATCTATCACAATCTACATATCATCTCTTCGACTGCAGCGCAGCAGAGCTGAGAATGGAAGCAGCGTCGGAAAAAAAGCGTTAAAACTTGCGCAGCGCGTGACGCACGAACGCAGCGCCCGACGCGTGCAAAGCATAGCTGGATCGGGTCTGTATTGACGTCACGCGCATGTACAGTATGTAGAGTAGATGCCATGCGGCGCTAAAACTGAAATAACTGAACTGATCATCATAGGTAGGGTACTATGGGGTAAACCCGGGAACCTAAGCTGATCTGAACTTGCCGCTTCAGCAAATGATGAACATGGTAAAAGCTCATTTGAAAGAGGAGAGTTCAAGGAATCGATTGGTACAATACTTGTCTCGATCGGTCCTATGGTTGCTGAGATATGTAAGGTGTCCGGATTTACCCCCACAGTACCCTACCTACGCCGCCACCGTACGCGAGAGACTGCGGTAGGCCACCGAAGCAACAGGCAGGCATGATAAAGAGAGTTTGGAATCGTCCCGCGTTGGTTAGGTTAGGTTAGTTAGGACGCTATTGTAGTATCGGCGCCAAAGATCAACAACTATCACTTTAGCACCCCATCCCCCTGCTCGTCATTTCAGGTCGAACAAGCAATCAATTTGTTTTGCAGGAAAAGCATAAACACAGCACTACGCATGTACGTAAGTACGGAGAAACATGATTTTGTAATGGTACACGCCTTCGCTCTCTTCCAAGCAAATGTCCTTAGCAAAGCGCCGCTATGTTTCCACTCGCCCACTCAAATCTGTAAAGCCTCTTCTGCAGTAAGGCCAACAATAAATCGAAAAGGATATGTCACACATTCAATTATGCACGCGCCACATGTCACCTACAAACAAGCTCTACAAAATCGCACGTTCTATTCTGCGCTCATTATTTCTCCCCAGCTGGCACGGCAAAAATTTCGAAGTGCTGGACGTGACAGATAATTTGCACATTCCCCTCGCTCAGCAAACATGCAACCGGTTAAGAGCAAGTTAGAGCTATACCGATGAGAATTAGCAAGTGCAACAGATCGCAGAAGGTTACAACGCAAACAACATGACAATGGTGCCAAAGCATTGGAAGGGCTCGAACTGCGCAGTGAAGCACGACACGACTGACTGAAACCCTCTCAAAAGTGTACGTACGCCTTCTAATATGAGTATGTAGGTACGTAGTACAATTGTGGCCGGTGCATATCGCTTAGCTACTACAATACATGACAGCTAATCCAACGACAAAGAAAGACCTATTGGTAACCGAATACTAAGCCAGAAACAATAATACACCGTCAATCTCACAGAGAAGAGGTCAAAACAAAGGGAAAGTTTTCTCTGCACATAAACGTAGGGCTTGTAAAATGCAGCAGAACTCTTTGTAATGGTGTCCAAGGTTCACGTGGTAGAAAATAAGCGCTTCATTCCCTCACAAGCTGTATCTAAGGTCTGTTGCACACGTTGGTAGGCACTAGATTCACGGGGTAGTACTTGGCAGTCTGCCAACAAGCGCACACTTGAATTTCTTACTGCACACTCTGGCATATCAAGGTAGACGCGCCAGCGGAACCTCGAGAGGCTCACGAACGAAGCTCCGCCGCGTCCCACCTTACTTAGTCATGTGTAAATAGGAGTGACGGAAATGGAAACACACATTTGCCCATAACTCCGGAGCCAACAGGCGGATTGAGCTGAAATTTTGCATGAAGATGCCCCCTATGGGTACGTATCTGCAGGCAAAATTTCAGCTCGATAGGCCCACTGGTTAGGGCGCTACGGCGAAAAACCTATTTTTGAATGATGTCACGCTTTTATGTACTGAAAACTTGTGACCTCCATAACTTTTCAACGAGTCGAGGGATCGAGCTCGGTTTTTTTTTAAAAGATGGAAAATGTAAAGATCTTGGCAAAGTGGTCCGAGCACTTTTTGCGTTTAAGGCCTCTGACACCCTTAAAATTGCGATTTTGTGGTAAAAATAGTTGCAAAGTTCCCACGCATACTCCTCCCTGGATTTTTTTCGGATCTGAGTGGTAAGTATACCTAAAGATAGATCTCACTCTATTCTCGATACGACTTTTTTAGATTTTTAAAATTCGCTTTGGTTCTCGAGTTATGAGCTATCAAAGTTGGCCGTTTTTATGTTTGGCTCTAGCAATACTTAAGGCAGCTGACAGACAGTTGAAATGAGTGCCTGCCGCACTGTAGAGGCCACATTTAGCATACAATTCGATTAGTCCTCAAAGGATCTATCGATTGCTGGCCACTGCGACAAGCTCATGCCTGATTCACATAGTAAAAATGCATTCACATAGATGAAAGTTGCAAAAAAGTGCTATTTTTCCAAAGTTTATGACTTGTAGGCTTGTGACATACCATTAGATTCGTCTAAGCAAGATCTATCGATTGGAAACAATTTCTACATGCTCGTTTCCAATATGCCTGATTCACATAGTTTTTAGTTATTCAAGTAACATACATAATTATAAAAGAAAGCAAAAATTAGCTAAATGTAGGCATATGGGATAC
>JASAMW010002383.1:0-13892 GCA_030247985.1 Epsilonema sp. ZAB3_2 | reverse complement strand
CCACTATGTAGGTACCCAAGTGTCGTGTTGTACAGTATATCTGGCTTTCCTGTTATGCAGTAAACAGATGATTGCACAATATGGAGTCTTTATGTATAGTAGTACCACCTATACTATGTACGTACTGTACCTGCCTATCACAACACTTGCACACCTAAAAGCGCACGTATATTCCGCATAAATTAGCTCCTATACATCTAGCGGTGAACTCTCCGGTGTTCTGGGGAAGTAGTGATGGTGGCTTCCGTGCTGGGGGAACAAGCAGTTTATTATTGAGCTGATTGGTGGTGGATGGATAGCGGTTATTATTTCTACTATCGTAAAACCAGAGTTCTTTGGGACCCACGTATTATTTATCTCAGAGAACTACGCGACATAGAGCAAAGCGGTCAAACTATACACGGATAACTTTAGCTCGCCTCTCAGATAAAAAAACCGTTTGATTCTATCTGCTCTCAGTGTGGAGATATCGCCGATTTCCTTCAGTACTAAAATCGGCAGATTGGGGCATGAAAAAACCATTGGGCAATTGTTAACCTCGCAAACGCCCGAAAAATCAAATGGTAGAAATATGCATACGTGATGAAAACAATAAAAATTGGCATCGGGCGTACAGGGTCGTGGGGTGTTGTGGTTTGCGTGGTTTAGCGTCTGCCAAATGGTGACACGATTTCAGTGCTGAAGGAAATCGGCCAGATCTCGACACTGAGAGCAGATAGAATCAAACGGTTTTTTTTTGGAGAGGCGAGCTAAAGTTATCCGTGGAAGTTTGACCGCTTTGCTCTAAGTCGCGTAGTTCTCGAGATAAATAATACGTGGGTCCCAAGAACTCTGGTTTTACTTTACCATTACATAGTGCGCACTCGTACCTACCTACCTAGCTGCCTGCGTGGTTTATGTACATAATGCCTATGCCGTCTGTACGACCATATGTACGTACATACTGTACATGCGCGACCATTTTTCTAGCATTTGTACTCATCGTTCTTCGGGTACCGACGCTGTGTAGGCGTGTATTTCGCTCGTGTTTCCCTTTTTTCTGCGCAAATTTCACCAGTAGGTGGTGAATGAACATTTTCTTGATGTCACACCTCAAGTGGACTCCTTTGCTTCTGTGGAAGACGGATTGTTTGGTAACGAAATTGCACTTTCTTCCCTCGTGTGGGATGGTGTCTGTCTTGTCTTCCTTCTCCGCTCACTTGCGCTGCAAAAACATGCATGCATCATCCTTTTTCTGTGTAGGTAATTTTGGAGGCCAAAGACTTGGCACCTTCTTCCTCGCTCCTCCCTCAAACTCACACTTCCGATCATTTCACCTTTTAGTTGTCACTACTGTCGCTGTCGTAAAAGATTGCAACTTGATTGTCATGGCGAGCTGTCTGCTGCAATTTTTTTATTGTCGCGCGCGTTTTGTTTGATGTGATGATATAAGAATAGAGAGGTTTTTATTTTGTCCACTTTTCAAATACTTACTTCATTGGTGATTTTCAGGGTTGAATATTCTTCAACACACTGCCAACATTTTTCTCCTCACTGTCACTGAAGCTCACCAACAGATATTCATCGGACGCAGTACTTTATCCTATTTGCGCAGACAGAAGTGCCAAAGAACATCAACAACAACAGCGAGCCCAGTCCCAGCCTTGTGCTTTCATTATACGTAGTAAGTACCCCACATATCTCCAAGCGACGAAAATGTTGCAGCATGGTGTACATATGTAGTCTGTCATCATAGCGGCTTGCGTGCCAGTGCGCAGTAGTATGCGCACTGCGCAGCTATTGATTACTCTGCAACTACATAGCTAGCTGTGTCATCTGCTTCTTTATTTATGTGAAATTGTTGGGGTTTTGCTTCAGGGTCTGTGTAGGCAGTCAGTGGGAGATGCAATGCAGTCCAAAACGCTTTTGATTGACGGAAGTCGGTGAGTGACAGAGAGAATGGGTAAAGTGAATCTGTTGGACATCGAATTCTCGCGGGGTTGCGGTGCGTTCTACGCGGGTCAGCAGGTGACTGGCAAGGTGTTGGTGGATCTCTCAGAGTCTATGAAAGTCAAGGGTGAGCATTGCATTTTAACACATACCGCGATCTGTCGTCATTGTTGGCAACAAGTCGTTCAACTGTTGTCGGTTTTTCTCCGTGTATATATGGGTGCTGTCGGTTTGTTGTCCGTTCGTCAACAAACCGGCAACACCCATATATAAACGGACAACAATTTGTTGCCAACAGTGACGCCAGGTCGCGGTATGTGTCAACTTAAACCTGAACCATATGATATTGCGGGATAATTCGGCCCAGAAGGGGGTGCAGACGTCTGCTTCCAAGGGCGAATCAGGGACACTGTTCTGTTGGACCTGTACCTTGCGTTGAGATGGGAATATTATGTGGCCCGAATTACCCCACCTTTATCGACATCTCTATTATTTTCTATGTCTTCTTGCGTTATGTGGATTTGTAGTATTCGCGCATTGTGCATTTTTAGCGGTGAAACTGAAACTGTTCGGTGGGGCATCTGTTACTTTCGTGGATAATCAGAAGCGAAAGAAGAAGCACTCGGAAAAGCTGACCTATTTTGAACAAGTGGATATTCTCTTCGGAGCTGGTATGTCTGCGTTATGTATGACCGGTCGATCAATGTACGTATGCACGCGTAGGTATGTACCAGTACACATGCAGCAGGGCAGGAGTGAGCAGTATGTACAATCTGGCATCGTCATCCACTCCTCACACAATCTCAAGTCCATAGTATGTTAGGAACACTACACACACGCCGTAGCTCTGATAGTATGATGGAGATCCACGAAAATACGTAGTACATACAAGCCTGTTCGTACACCCTATGCTGCGGTTCGATACCTGCTGTGAGCACTTAGGGTACTGTGGGGTAAGCCGAACACGGGGGTAAACCCGGGCACCTAGTATATCTGAGCAACCATACGACCGATTGAGACAAGTATTCTATCAATCGATTCCTTGAACTCTCTCTCCTCTTTCAATGAGCTACCATGTTTATCATTTGCTTTGGCGGCAAGTTCAGAAAAGCTTTGGTGTCCGGCTTTACCCCACAGTACCCTACGTAGTAGAATGAAGCAAAGTAAGAAGGATGTGTGGATGTGCAGGTGATGTTACGGGGGGCGAGTGTCCAGTGTTGGAGGCTGGCCGTTCCGAGTTCCCGTTCGTGTTTAACGCGCCGGCTGATCTGCCCTCCTCCTACGAGAGTCCCTTCGGTCACGTGCGCTACATGTGCAAGGCGAGTCTGATTCGACCGTGGAAGTTTGACCAGAGCACCAAACGCCACTTCTCCATCATCAGCAGAGTGGATCTGAACACGGAACCACTCGCATTCGTAAGTTCAGCGTACTGTACGTGTAGCGTGGGAAAGAAACGGAAGCATGTACAAGTACAGTACACATAAGTAAAAGTGTAAAGGGCTTTCTTGTAGTCGGTCCGGCTTGTTGAGATAATGCGGAGCTATTATGACACGGTGCGTTCGTAGTTACTAGGCATGGGCCAAGTTACGAGCCTTCCACGACTATGCGAAAGTCTTTGCATTCTCTCGATGGACCGACTACAACATATAGGGTAGCGTGGGGTAAAACCGCCCATGGGGGTGGGGAAATCCGCCCGCCCGTGGCGCTTTTATCCCCATTCAAAACATGGCTCTCGAAAATGTATCTCGGAACTTCTGCCTATGTTTCTTCGTCCCTAGCCATAAGTTGACAACCTAGGCCTGATGGGGGTAAAAGCGCCATAGGTAGGCGGAGTTCCCCCATGGGCGGTTTTACCCAGGCTACCCTAGTACGTACTGCTCATTCATTAGTATGTGTGTGTTGGGTGCGTGCTGTAGACTGCGGGTGGGTCTGAGGCGGAGCGGCGTTTCAGTCTGGTGGACCGGCTGCTGTGCTGTGTGGGCGGGGGTCTGCGCGTGAGCGTGCGTCTGCCTCGCGCCGCCTTCGTCTCCGGAGAAGACATCCTCCTCGACGCCCAAGTCAGCAACGGATCCACGCTGCGTGTCAAACGCGTCGAGGCTTACATACAGCAGGTAGGCCAACTACATATACTTAGTCGTACCAATAATATGTAATTCTTGCTTAGGGGAAGAATGGAGGGCGTAGTGTAAGCGAAAGAGAGCATCCTTGGCAGATATGCGCCCCAATTATTTGGGTTTTACGTTAGAAATTATTTGGGTTCGCACATCTGCCAAGGATGCTCTCTTTCGTTTACACTAAGTCCTCCGTTCTTCCCCTAAGCAGAATTATATATTTTTGGTCGTACGGTGTGTGTCTACCTACAAGCGTCGGTAACTTGTGGCTTTCAGTGCAACGTTTGATCTGCGTAGGCGTCGCGGTCGATTTCGTCATGAAGTACCGTACATACGAATGTGCCATACATGATCTAACCGTTGTATCTTTCTTTGTTGTGTGTTGCAGAACGCGATCTTTTCGGCCAAGAGCGGCAGTCGTGTGGTGGCGGGGGAGACGAAGATCGGTCTGATCAGCAAGGGCGGCGTCCCTCCGAGAAGCACGCAGGACTGGGAGGCGGAGGCGCTGCGCGTGCCCTCCCTGCCCCCCTCCCGACTCGGCGGATGCAAACTCATCACCCTCGACTACATCTTCAACGTATGTGCTTACTGTATCTTCTACATTACATTAGTTTTTTTTTTGGCGAGACCGTACCCCACAGGGTCGGCTGTAGGTGAAACCCACCTAGTTTCGTCCGAACCTTTAACAACGCCCGTTATGGTGGGCCAGTCCAGTGCCGCAAGGCACGACCAACAATGGCCCGAACCAGGGAAGGGCCTGGCACGAAGCCGAACAGCCATCAGCGACCACTGGTCGGGGTGTGCTGACCCGAAGGAAAGCACTGGTGCCTTTAGAAGCCAGCGAGCGGGCGCACCATACTGCCGCTGGGGTTGCCAGTCGCTTTAATCCCACCTGGCGAGAGTGGGAACTCATGACGCAGAGGACGGCAGATCGGACGCAGCCCGTCTTACCGCCTGCGCCACGAGCGCGACACATTACATTAGTACATACATTACGTACTGTGTCTGACCAAGTACACTACACTATGTTTCTTCGTTCACAACGTACGCTGAACGCCGGCGTTAGCGCAGCGTCAACGCCGAATAACGTCGACGTCAACGCCAAACGCAGATGTTAGCGTTCAACATTATGGGAAGCTATACATATTTTACTTTGATAATAACGCCGACTGCAACGTACGTAGGTACGTATTTCGACAACTTTACGACGATGTTCGCTGCATATAATCTGCGATCGCGAATTTTGCGTTGAACGCTGATATCTGCGTTTGGTGTTGGCGCTGCGCTAACGCCGGCGTTGACGCTTCAGCGTTCGTTCTGAACGAAGCATGTCTCGAACATACGTACTTGACAGCCTGTGTGTGTGTGTGTTGCAGTTTGTGGTGTGCGTGGAGACGGCTGAGGATATTCGCCTGAGCATTCCTATCGTGATCGGCACCATTCCCCTCTCATCATCAACAGCCTCTCCTCCTCCTCCTCCTGCCGTCCCTCCGCTCCGACCCGCCTCCCAAGTGCAGCTGCCCTCTACATCCTCCACTACGGCGCCCCCGCCCTACCGACGCATGCCCTCCGCCCCGCCACAGCCCACGGAGCAGGAGGAACAGGAAAGCGGAGGACGTAAGCCGAAGAAAGACAAATTCTACACAGTAGGGACTCGAATCCGGGCTCCTCCTTCCCTCATGACGCGTTCACAACACAAGACGTCCGTAACGGACGTCGTCCGACCGTAAATCCGTAACGGACGTATCTAGGAATACACGGCACACCGCAAACAACCATGTACTCCTAGATACGCTTTACGGATTTACGGACGGAGGACGTCCGTTACGGAGGTCTGGTGAACGCGGCACCATTGGTGTGAGGGCTATACAAGCAGAGCTGCACAGTGGCACGAGGACCGAAATCGTTCAAAATTTCGGCCATTGCCACAGTTACGCCTATGTGAGGTTCAATCCAAACTTGTTCAAGACTGTTTTCTCACGAAGCGCAAGAAATGCTTGCACAAGTTACTGTATGATAGACGTCCGCAACCTTACGTATCGTAGTAGGGTATTGTTACTATGTTTCATAGGGTAAATCCCGCCGGTTTTATTCATGGGGTAAACCCGGCCAACCACGTAGAAAGAACGACCTCTCAGTTCTAGGTTGCCGGATTTACCCCACAGTGCCCTACTAAACATTTCGTGCCATTTGAAAACGGTTCGTGAATGTGTGTGTGTTGCAGCGCCTCCCAGCTACGAAGAGTGCGTGTACATGGACCGGGCGGAGATCGGACGGGACGAGGAGGGGGGAGACGGGGAGGCGAGCGACGGCGACCGCACCTACCGCCCGCTCTACCCCATCTACGCCACACTCCCCTACCACCACAACAACAACAACAACCAGCAACAGCGCAACGGAAAGCCCTCCACGAGTGCGTAGCTGATAGAGACTAAAGGAGGATGTCGCTCTTCCTTATCTACTCTTGGTATGTCATCGACAACACGCGAATAACACAGTAGCCAGCAACTGAGTGACCGAGTCTTTGTTTGGTAAGCAGCAGTGGAAGTCATAAATCTGATCCTTATGCATTCTTGTAAATACGATGGCCGATGGAAATGTAATGTAGTGGAGGTAACGGAAGTTTGTACAGTACCTACATGTATGTATGTATATATCGAGAGAGATGAGTGACGTGTAATGTTTTGTCTACGTTTTTGTTCCTGCTCTCGTAGGCAGTGTAACTCTGTTTTGCCCAAGATTGCTTTGCAGACAGGGTGGGCTGTACTGTACGTTACGTACGATACGTATACTATGCTCGGGTGATGTCAAATCGATTACATCGATAATTTTCATAGGACCATTGAATATTGTTTGTGGTCTCTCTGACCTATTACTTTATCCATCCGTTGTGGCAATTAATCTCGCTTTTTTAACGGGCTACTTCCAGGAAGTATCCAGCATAATTTCCTACTTCATAACTGCTCATGCATCACTGAATGACCATGATTATTATCTTACATCCTCCTATGCGTTCTTGCTGTAACTTTTCTTTAGTGCAACATGCAAATTCCCGAAACGAATGCCATTACTTTGTCATGCAGTGCGATATTGATTCTTGATGTTGATAATTCTTCGGTTTGATTGAAATGTTATTGCAGCGAAATTTGTTCATGTACAAAGGTAATTAGGTAGGCTATACCAGAATATTTTTGAATGTGCAAATGTCGTTATTTGTCCAACTCCATGTATGAGATACCTAAACTGTATGTAACCTTCGTGATACTTCTGTGCTATATTTGATCCCAATTATTTTCATGTGATTCTCTTGCGTCCTATGGTGTACAGACTACAGAGTGTTATCTTCTAGTTTACTAGCTCTTGTAAATGCACTACGTACTAACAGGGTGTTACTATTATGTGACGCAATGTCCAAAGGTCTTGTGGGCCACATAATTAGGTTTTGTTGCTTTGTTGATAGGTAGCTCGCATATTTTGGTCAGTCTTGCTGTAGATAATACGCTGCTTTGTGATATACGGTGCTCATACTATTCTTCTTGGCTTTGTTGTTTTGTATCTTTATTGTGTTTTTTCTACAATTATGCCGTATCCAAGTTTGTTATTGTACGATTATTATGTAATAAAATCTTTCAAAGCAGATTCGTACGGATTTGACGTCATCGATTCGCGTTCAACCAGATCAAGATGCAATTTATCAGGTTGTGTTCTTGCGTGATGTGTTATTCCGCATTTATTTCACACACTTTATTTTCGCCAAAATACACTAGCGGAGCAAGCAAAGTGGTTTCAAATACTTTACAAATAAATTATCAAGATCTCACGGCACGCTAGCTGGATCCTTGCAAGTTTCTACTGCGTCAATGGGAAGTCGATGATCGTAAAAGGAGGGAGCTTGAAATAAGATTATCATGGTACCGAAGAAGCAGGAGGCGGAAAAAATCCACAGGAACAGCCGATCCAGAACCATGGCCACATATTTCCAATCTTCATCGATCTGCAACAAAAGGGAGAATTAAATCCGAAGGTGATCATGGTACATGCCTGGTTTCAACAGAAAAATGCAGCATAATAAATAAATCAGCAGAGTCCATCACACAGGACAACAGAAGACCGTGTATCTATCCGCATACCGTATTTACCTGTGCATAGCCCCGTAGGTTCAGGTACCCTACAGTACACATGGGGCATGCATAGGGCATTTTTTATGTTTTGCCAATATGGGGCTATGCATGGGGGCTATGCATGCACAGGTAAATACGGTCCGTAGCGAACACGTACTGTACCTTATCATCCCGATCTTTCTTCTTCAACAATTCCGCAATAAAGCAGACATTCTGGAATGCCTTGAGTACAGGAGGCGAGTAGTAGATCTGCTCCAGCCTTTTCCGCTGCTTCGGAGATCGCTGCTGCTGCCGCAGACCCGCGGCGCCACTCGCGAAGCCGGGCGGATGCAGAAACTGAGGTCTCAACATTTGACCGCGACCTCCTCCTCCCGCCGCGCTCCCCTGTTGCAGCTGCATCTGGTGCGAATGCCAGGGTTTAATCGGCGATTCCGCTCCGGTGTACAAGCCTGGGGGCTGAGCCGGGCTGTAGGTTAAGCGGCGACTGCTCACTCGACGAAAGGATTCGTCATTGTCGTCTATCGGCCGTCGCATGAACAGATAGCGGGGCAGAGTGCGCAGAAACAGCGCCTTCACCCACCAGGGCATCTTGTGCGTGGTGGGTGTACGAAAGTGAAGATTCAGCGCCAGCACGGTGACGCAGACGCTCAGCGTCACCATCACCAGGGTGAACAGCAGGTATTTGCCAATCAGTGGCAACACGATGCTGGTTGCCGGGATAATATCGTTCTAAAACAAATTTGCAGTGTCACTAGTGCGCTAAACACGAGGTGAGTAAGCTCACGGGGAATTCCCCAGAAATATGTGATGAAGCATAGGGAGGCCGGTGAATTCACCGTGAGTTTGAAACTCACCACGTATGAACACGTGAGAAAAATTTCGCGATTGGGAGGGAGCAAGAGTGAGAATGCTCTACACGAAAAATGAAACTCAAAGTTCAAATTCACCGTGAATTCACCGTGAGCTTACTCACCACGTGTGTAGCGCGCTACTGTATGTATGTACTAATAGGCTGTCAATGGGGCATTCGGGGGGAAGGGGGAATGAAACAGCGAATACACAAACGCCCCGAATATGTTTTTTTTACGTTCTCATCATACAGATACATAGGAAGAGCGTTCAAAGCTACGAAGTGAAGTTTTGAGCTTACCACAGACAGAAAGAATACAGTCAGTGCCACCAAGATGGAGATGCACAGGCTGATCTTTTCGCCACTATCCGACGGTAAATAGAAGACCAATATTGTCAAGAATGAGATGCCAACGCAGGGGAAGATGAGGTTGACTAAAAAAGCTTCAAGAACTTCGTAAGAAAATGACAATCTGGACCTACGCCTGTAGCGTAGTCTGTTATGTTTGTTACCTGTATAAAACAGTGGCTTCCTTCGCAGATTGATGCAGTACTGAAAGAAAAGCATACAGGAATCGCTCTTGAGCGCCGATAAAACACGTATAGGATGACATATAGTGTAAACCCTCGTGTATAGCCCCGGGCTATCAAAACGTTAGTCGCCGATTAGAGGGCTATATACGAGGGGGCTACAAACGAGGGTTTACAGTACTTAGTGTACGTGACGTGCATTACACACCCACAGCGACCGTACGAACTGCATGTCTGACCGTACTGTACTGTACGTACAGTAATGTCGATGTAAGCAGCGGACTCTGGACAGCAGCTGGGATAGGTAACCTCGTGTCTGCGTGCGGGTCTGGCCAGCACGTCCCATTCCACTGACGGATAGTAGTCGCATAAATCTGAGAAAGAGGACAACAAAAGAGGACAATAAATGGCTGTGTGCCTGCATTACATAAACCATGAAATTTTCGAACGCACAAATACAGGGTGTTCCATTTGGATATGAAATGTCGTTTGGGGTTATAACTTGGGAACCACTAGAGTTAAGATGCTGAAATTTTTCCTGCAGATACCCAAGAATATGCATAACCTTGTGTAAAAATTTCGTCCCAAAACTCCAATCTGAACGTAAGATATTGGTACCTCAAGTTTTGACCACGAAAATCACAAGTTTTGAATCGCAAGTCTGGTGTTCAGGCGAATTCTTGTGGTATTTTCATCACAATGCCAGTCAATACGTGGGATCTGTTTGATAGGGCAACAGGAAATCCCAACGGAGGCATTTTTCTCTCCTGACTTGCTGCATGCACATATCGGTTCACTTAAAAACTCAACTCAGACAAAACCAAACCAGCAGTAGCTAGTACTGTTCGCGCTATCTGACTCCCCAACTTTTCCTGGTGGATTTTCTCCCAAGCAAGTTACCATGTTCTAGTAAGCTGAAGATTTCCCCAGAACTGTAAAATAATATTCGTGTGATGTGTTCCTTCTCACATATTGAGTGACATTATGTTGAAGATGCCACAGAAATTCGCCTCAACACCAGACTTGCAATTCAAACACTTGTGATTTTCGTGGTCAAAACTTGAGGTACCAATATCTTATGTTCAGATTGGAGTTTTGGGACGAAATTTTTACACAAGGTTATGCATATTCTTGGGTATTTGCAGGAAAAATTTCAGCGTCTTAACTCTAGTGGTTCCGAAGTTATAACCCCAAACGACATTTCATATCCAAATGGAACACCCTGTATTTCGAACAGCGAGGGGGACACTTGATTCGAATACTAATTTTCGAACACACAGCTCACGATGTATGACAAACAACAGCAATACTATTGGTTCGAACCATTTGTTTTCAAATGCGTTCGAATATTTCATGGTTTTTTTTTACATTACATAGGGTCTACCGTATGCCGTATGTCGGCAACAGATTTCTGTCGTTTACCAATGCCATCGTATACGACGGTGATATTGGTGGGCATGCCGGTCTTTTCGTTGATGTCCACTTCGAAGCTTTGCGCTTCTTCCATATGCTGCAGATTCAAGTGACGTTGACTGAAGGTCCATGAGCCAAACTGAAAAAAGTTGCAGCAGTCGAGGAGATTTGTTTTCCGTCAAAGAAAAGAATGCTAAAACGACCTTGAGGCAGCAAATTTGTTCGTCGAACGGGAACCACTGCACATCGATCTGACACATGCTTTTGTAGATGGCCGGCGGCTCCCAAATAACCGTGCCGTTGCTGTACACCGTTGCTTTGGTCACGATTGTGATGTTGTACTTGCTGTCGGCGCTAAAAGAAGAAAGAAATTGTTCCAACTGCTGCTGCTTCAATATGCCAAATCCATATTCAGTTGAATTTTGAACTTAGCTTAGGCTTAGCAATGGACATAGCGTTAGGCTTAGTCAGGCTTAGGCTTAGGTTTAGCAATGGACATAGGCTTAGGCTTAGCAATGCACATAGGCTTAGGCTTAGGCTTAGCAATGGACATAGGCTTAGGCTTAGCAATGGACATACGTAGGCTTAGGCTTAGCAATGGACAAAGGCTTAGGCTTAGCAATGGACATAGGCTTAGGCTTAGGCTTAGCAATGGACATAGGCTTAGGCTTAGCAATGGACATTGGCTTAGGCTTAGCAATGGACATAGGCTTAGGCTTAGCAATGCACATAGGCTTAGGCTTAGGCTTAGCAATGGACATAGGCTTAGGCTTAGCAATGGACATTGGCTTAGGCTTAGCAATGGACATAGGCTTAGGCTTAGCAATGGACATAGGCTTAGGCTTAGCAGTGGACATAGGCTTAGGCTTAGCAATGGACATAGGCTTAGGCTTAGGCTTAGCAATGGACATAGGCTTAGGCTTAGGCTTAGCAATGGACATAGGCTTAGGCTTATTAATGGACATAGGCTTAAGCTTAGGCTTAGCAATGGACATAGGCTTAGGCTTAGGCTTAGCAATGGACATAGGCTTAGGCTTAGCAATGGACATAGGCTTAGGCTTAGCAATGGACATAGGCTAGGCTTAGGCTTAGCAGTGGACATAGGCTTAGGCTTAGCAATAGACATAGGCTTAGGCTTAGCAATGGACATAGGCTTAGGCTTAGGCTTAGCAATGGACATTGGCTTAGGCTTAGCAATGGACATAGGCTTAGGCTTAGCAATGGACATAGGCTTAGGCTTAGCAGTGGACATAGGCTTAGGCTTAGCAATGGACATAGGTTTAGGCTTAGGCTTAGCAATGGGCATAGGCTTAGGCTTAGGCTTAGCAATGGACATAGGCTTAGGCTTATTAATGGACATAGGCTTAAGCTGAGGCTTAGCAATGGACATAGGCTTAGGCTTAGGCTTAGCAATGGACATAGGCTTAGGCTTAGCAATGGACATAGGCTTAGGCTTAGGCTTTGCAATGGACATAGGCTTAGGCTTAGCAATGGACATAGGCTTAGGCTTAGCAGTGGACATAGGCTTAGGCTTAGGCTTAGCAATAGACATAGGCTTAGGCTTAGCAATGGACATAGGCTTAGGCTGAGGCTTAGCAATGGACATTGGCTTAGGCTTAGCAATGGACATAGGCTTAGGCTTAGCAATGGACATAGGCTTAGGCTTAGCAGTGGACATAGGCTTAGGCTTAGCAATGGACATAGGCTTAGGCTTAGGCTTAGCAATGGGCATAGGCTTAGGCTTAGGCTTAGCAATGGACATAGGCTTAGGCTTAGCAATGGACATAGGCTTAGGCTTAGCAATGGACATAGGCTTAGGCTTAGCAGTGGACATAGGCTTAGGCTTAGGCTTAGCAATAGACATAGGCTAAGGCTTAGCAATGGACATAGGCTTAGGATTAGGCTTAGCAATGGACATTGGCTTAGGCTTAGCAATGGACATAGGCTTAGGCCTAGCAATGGACATAGGCTTAGGCTTAGCAGTGGATATAGGCTTAGGCTTAGCAATGGACATAGGCTTAGGCTTAGGCTTCGCAATGGGCATAGGCTTAGGCTTAGGCTTAGCAATGGACATAGGCTTAGGCTTATTAATGGACATAGGCTTAAGCTTAGGCTTAGCAATGGACTTAGGCTTAGGCTTAGGCTTTGCAATGGACAGAGGCTTAGGCTTAGCAATGGACATAGGCTTAGGCTTAGCAATGGACATAGGCTTGGGTTTAGCAATGGACATAGGCTTAGGCTTAGGCTTAGCAGTGGACATAGGCTTAGGCTTAGCAATGGACATAGGCTTAGGCTTAGGCTTAGCAATGGACATAGGCTTAGGCTTAGCAACAGACATAGGCTTAGGCTTAGCAATGGACATAGGCTTAGGCTTAGCAGTGGACAGAGGCTTAGGCTTTGCAATGGACATAGGCTTAGGCTTAGGCTTAGCAGTGGACATAGGCTTAGGCTTAGGCTTAGCAATGGACATAGGCTTAGGCTTAGCAATGGACATAGGCTTAGGCTTAGCAATGGACATAGGCTTAGGCTTAGCAATGGACATAGGCTTAGGCTTAGCAATGGACATAGGCTTAGGCTTAGCAATGGACATAGGCTTAGGCTTAAGCTTAGCAGTGGACATAGGCTTAGGCTTAGCAATGGACATAGGCTTAGGCTTAGGCTTAGCAATGGACATAGGCTTAGGCTTTGCAATGGACAGAGGCTTAGGCTTAGCAATGGACATAGGCTTAGGCTTAGCAGTGGACAGAGGCTTAGGCTTAGCAATGGACATTTGCTTAGGCTTAGGCTTAGCAATGGACATAGGCTTAGGCTTAGCAATGGACATAGGCTTAGGCTTAGCAGTGGACATAGGTTTAGGCTTAGCAATGGACATAGGCTTAGGCTTAGCAATGGACATAGGCTGAGGCTTAGCAATGGACATAGGCTTAGGCTTAGCAAT
>JASAMW010002380.1:0-14913 GCA_030247985.1 Epsilonema sp. ZAB3_2 | reverse complement strand
TTGGTCATGGTAAAAGGTGGGCAGGTCGCATTTTTGCCGTTTTTCAACATTTTTAGCCATATTTCAGCAAACGAACGGCTTAGAGGGCTACAATTTGGTACACACATACATCCCATAGGGACCCAAGTCTGGACCAATTTTGAGCCCAATCGGCCACCGTGGCGAGATACAGGAATCACAAAAGTGGATTTGGACAATTTTGCACCTGTTGTAATTTAGTTTTTGAGACCACGGCGCGAATACACGCCCGCACGGGGTAAAATTCAGAGCAAGTAGAGAAGGGTTAGGCCTAAAAACTTTAGTACTACCAAAAATCTCTATAATTGGAATCCACCACAGTCCTCTCGAATAGTGAAGAAAAATACAGCAAAAATTTGCCTTTTCAACTTGCAACTACTTGGAAGGTACACGTCTGTCATTCCACAAGGGGTCCATATCAGAATAATAACTATATATATAACTGCATGCAACCTTGGGTTATCCCAGTTTGTTCACAGGTGTCTCCTTTGGAAATTAACCTTTCCAGTTTGGGTAGTTACTATGCAATCAACAAAAAATATATAGCCTAAAAATTTGCAAGATACCCAAGAATGATGCCTAACCTCAAGTAAAGTTTCAAAAATTACCAAAAACCTTGCAATTTAAGGGTAAGTTGTTAGTTTTGACCACGGAAATCACAAGTTTCTGAATCGTACGGGAAGTGGTTCGCCTATTTTGCACTTCCCGAATTTTCCTTTTGGATTATTTTTCCCCCACAAGGCTACGTTCTAGGTAACTGAAGACTTCCTGTGAACGCGAAATATTCGTGGTGTTTTCAGGCGCTGAGCGCTACTCACAAAAATGCGATATAATTCGTCTGAAACAACAGCTCCGATTTAGAAACTTGCGATTTTCGGTGACCAAACTCTGAGGTACCAACACACTCTTACGTTCAGATTCGATTTTTGGCTCCAAGTTTCTCAATACGAGGTTAGGCATATTCTTGGGTATCTGCAAGAAAAATTAGTTATTAATTTTTTTCCTGTGGATCGAAATGTTAGCCCAGTTATCCTATTCAAAGGAAACACCCTAGTTTATTGTTCTAGATTTGAGGCACGGACGGAGGGCACAGATCAATCAGCTGAAAAAAGGCGCACAACGAAAACCATTGGGGAGTTTGTTCTAATAGGCCGGATGCAACCACTTTCCGGGAGTAGGAGTTTAGGCGATTTCTCGGTGACGACGGGGTTCGGGTTCGCGGTGTGAACGTATTAGTGCAATGAGATTGATTGAATCGGAAATTCGTTGAGTTTCACCGCGCCCAGCACGGCGGCGGCAGTGTCCGGAGCTCAGAGGGAGCCGCAGCGCTCCGCCCGCGGCTTTTGTCTCGGCTTTCGGTGGAGAGGAGGCCATGTCCCTTTCTCCCCACACCGCGTCCGGCGAGCACACACCCCGTCACCTCGCGCGCCGACGAGTGCCGCCCAGTTGCCGCCGAGCAACTGGCGGGCATTCTGTTAGGCCTACGCGGTATATTGTGTGGAGGGAATCAATCAGATCGGAAAATTGTACAGTCGGTCCCCAAATTCCTGTAACTTTACAATGTCCGGCTTGGCTAAATAAATTCATCGTCCTAAAACTTATCTATGCAGCCAACTGTATAGCACTTAGTGACCAGCCCAAGTTTGAGGGCTACATAGCATTGCAGCATGGCGCACGGCGGAGCTCCGTCCTCGCAGCCGTGGGTGTTTTGGGTGGACACTGGCATCGCGACTAGAAGTACGGACACGGCAGGGAGAGGCTGCCGTCCTTATCCCTTTGCTTAGCACCACACCAACGCCACTCACTACAAACCCTGTCACATTAAACCCAGCAATTTTTTTACCGTCTTTGTAGTGTAGAAAATCTTCATAAACTGAGGCAGCCTCCATGCGATCGGTCACTTATCTCCTTTCGCTGCATGCTCTGAGCGGCACAGGGCCTTGGAACGCGATGAGCCCAGCTGGAATAAAATGCCACCCAAGAAGTGATGCTGCGCAGCGCTGATGAATATACCATACCACTCTTGACGGTTACTGTAACACGTTCAGGTGCGATGCGCAACAACCAGGTGCCATTTGTCCCATCGCCCCATGAACGTGGCACCTGTTGGAGCTGGTGCTCGCATTTGGGAGTTGGATAGAGTTCGTGTTGAGGAGTTCGGGTTAGCCGTGTTGGTGTGGTGCTCGCAGGGCGGAAGGTATAAGGACGGCAGCCTCTCCCTGCCGCGTGTAATTACTTCCTGGTCACACCGCCAGTGTCCACCCAAAACTCCCACGCCTGCAACGGCTCTCCACCGTCGCACCTGACCAGCGAGCCTCAAACCAGGATGACTAGCGCCATACATTGGCTCCATGGATAGATGAAGCTCAAGGACGATGAGACCTTAAGAAGAAGCTGCATCGGTAAAGTTACAGGAATTTGGGGGACCGACTGTACAATTTTCCAATCTATTGATTACCTCGACACAATACACAGTAACCTACCCTATATCGAAGAGCTGTGCAGCAACCAGAGCAAGTCATCGGTGTTGAATTCAACCACCGTCCGTTGCCGTACGCGATGCAGAATCGATCGGACATGGCCTCCACTGCGCCGAGAACCGGAGCAGGAGCCGAGCAGGCGGACTGGTCTCTCACTTCCTTCAAGCTCGGACTCCGCCACTGCGAGCATCGAAACTGGACGGAACTTCCAGATTCAGAAATCGACTCTCCGCAATTGGCACTGGTCCGTTCCGCGGCAAACCCACAGGCTTCACACCCATCATTCCACGAGATTACTTATGCTCTACTCCGGAAAATCGTTGGTTGTATTGGTCACAACAAAATTCCCATGAGCTTTCATGTGTAAGCTCCAGCTGAGAATATAATACATACAGTACATACCTGAATCTCCGACGGATACAAACTAGGGTGTTTCCTTTGGATATGCAAATGTCGTTTGGGGTCATAACTTGGGATCCACAAGAGGTAATAAGCTGGAATTTTTCTTGCAGATACCCAAGAATATGCCTAACCTCACCTAAAATTTCGAGCCAAAAATCGAATCTGAACGTAAGATATTGTAATCTTAAGTTTTGGTCACGAAAATCACAAGTTTCTAAATCAGAGCTGTTGTTCAGAGGTATTTCTCTCTTTGGCATTTTTGGTCATAGCACTAGCCAACACCGAAAACACCACGAATATTATTTTGAATTTCTGGGGAGCTCTTCTGGCAAGTCTTCCGTACGTAACGTAGCCTTGTCCTAAAGAAAATCCAAAAGGAAAAGTCGGGAAGTCAGAGAGGGCGAACCACTTTCGTACGATTCAGAAACTTGTGATTTTCGTGGTCAAAACTTGAGCAACTAATATATTACTTTTGGATTAAGAGTTTTTTGGTTCGAAATTTTTACTTGAGGTTAGGCATATTCTTGGCAATCTGCAAGTAAATTTTCAGCTTATTATCTTTTGTGGATCCCAAGTTATTACCCCAAACGACATTTCATATCCAAAGGAAACACCCTGTATATAAACAAACTAAACATAACCAAGGGTCCATAGTATCTGTATCAATTATTGCATGTAACCTGTACCTCCTTGGTATAATCAATGACAGACGTGTACCTTCCAAGTAGTTCCCAAGCCATTGATATATTCAATCAATTCAGGGTCATTATAACCCAGATCCTCGCGAATGTATCTGTTTGCATCTACTGCCAATGAGGCCAACGATAGGCAGCAGTACAGTGCCAGCACCAAAAGCTTCATCGTATTATCCTCACTTGTTGCAAACCGTTTCGTTTATGCGGATAGATCGCTAAGTGACTTTTTACGCGTCAGTTTTATAACTCTATTCTATGGTCTCGTTCTCGTCTGCATAACCTGTGTGTCACGCGCCTTCATACATACAAAGTTCAATCTGTTCTTTTGAGCTGAGCTTGTGTATTTGTGGCGGTGCTTGCTTATCAAACCAAGGGATGCGTCAGCTGCTAGGAGTGAACAAAACAATATCAGTGCGTTGCGCATGCTGCATCTTGCTATGTACAACAGCCAAAACTGTGCACCAGCCAGCTAGCAAACAGCTGCAGTTTGACCGAGCGATGTGATGACCCAAGTCCCGAATGCAAATACCGGTACGCGGTACGTGTACATATAGGAAAACCGTAGCAAACAATACTAGTATGCTCCTCTACGTAAACCTGTTGCCTTGCCTGCCCTCGGATCAGATCAAGGAGAGGGCACCACATCACCGACGTAAACGAAGTCTCATAGGGTACTATGGGGTAAACCCGGTCATGGGCAATCCGGCCACCTAAAATTCAGGACTGCATATGTCAGCAACCAATGAACCAATTGAGACGCGAATGATAACAATCGCTTCCTTGAACTCCTCTTTCATAAAAGCTATTGGTTCATCATTCGCTGAAACAGCAATATCACAGGAGCTTAAGAGACGTTTTCTGTAAGGATTGAGAGTAGCCTGTAGTATAGGCGGAAGGGGGGTACTTTTTGTGAATCGAGATAACATGCCTATCGGATTCCCCATCAAAAACTGCATATGTTGATGAAGTTTTAGGAAAAAATTTGTTCAGGCATCATCGAGATATTCATGGGTAAAGGTGGGCAGGTCGCATTTTTGCCGTTTTTCAACATTTTTAGCCATATTTCAGCAAACGAACGGCTTAGAGGGCTACAATTTGGTACACACATACATCCCATAGGGACCCAAGTCTGGACCAATTTTGAGCCCAATCGGCCACCTGTGTGGCGAGATACAGCGTCACAAAGTGCATTTCTGTATATTTTGCACCTGTTGCAAATTTAGTTTTTTGAATACCACGGCGCGAATACATGCCCTGCACGGGGTAAAATTTTGATAGCAAGTAGAGAAGGGTTAGGCCTAAAAACTTTAGTACTACCGCAAAAAATCTCTATAATTGGAATTGAGACTACAGTCCTCTCGAATAGTGAAAAATACAGCAAAAATTTTCCCGCCTTTTTTATTTTTCAAGATAAATGAGCAATACCACTGAAACTTTTTCTTCGTAAGTAGCCTATCTTATGTAGAATTTGATGTAGATTTCAAAAATAAAATTGTTTTCCCCAAAAAATTTAACCCTTACCCAAAATTCACAAAAATATACTACTTTTGCAAAATTATATGCTGGGGGTTAAATTTTTTGGGAAAAACAATTTTATTTTTGAAATTTACATCAAATTCTACATAAGATAGGCTACTTTCGAGGAAAATGTTTCAGTGGCATTGCTCATTTATCTTGAAAAATAAAAAAGGCGGGAAAATTTTTGCTGTATTTTTCACTATTCGAGAGGACTGTAGTCCCAATTCCAATTATAGAGATTTTTTGCGGTAGTACTAAAGTTTTTAGGCCTAACCCTTCTCTACTTGCTGTCAAAATTTTACCCCGTGCAGGGCATGTATTCGCGCCGTGGTATTCAAAAAACTAAATTTGCAACAGGTGCAAAATATATAGAAATGCGATTTGTGACGCTATATCTCGCCACACAAATGGCCGATTGGGCTCAAAATTGGTCCAGACTTCGGTCCCTATGGGATCTTTTCGCACGCCAAATTGTAGCCCTCTAAGCCCTGCGGTTGCTGAAATATGGCTAAAAACGTTGAAAAACGGCAAAAATGCAACCTGCCCACCTTTACCCATGAATATCTCGATGATGCCTGAACAAATTTTTTTTTCCTAAAACTTCATCTACATATGCAGTTTTTGATGGGGAATCCGACAGGCATGTTATCTCGATTTACAAAAAGTACCCCCCTTCCACGTACTATGCAACCGCTACAGAAAACATTTCTTAAGTAGCCGAGCTCACCCCACAGTACCCTATACTTATTTTACTGAACGCCATCGGCATAGTATGACTCACAGCATCACGTTCTAAAATATAATAGTCCTCATAAACAAGGACTCAATACAACGCACTTACTTATTACGTTATCATACAATGCATGGTTGGTCATACGGGATACACTTCTCATTCTCAAGCACATCAGGTCAAAAATAATCCGCGTATGAGGACAAAGCTGTACAACAATCTAAGCACGAAACTATTCCACCCATCCGTTTCAATCCTCCTTACCCAGGTACGTTTACGTGTGCGAAGGAATATACGTAAATACATTCGGTATGTACATACCGGCAAAGGGTCACTCACTATGTGCTCTCTAGATAATACTACATACGTAGAAAGCCAACGTGTACTCGGAATTGTGGTCACATAACATCAGCATGCTCCGTTTTACCTAAGCAGGAAAAGAAATTGGCCATTGGAAAAACGGTAGAACAAAAAAATTATTCATCAGACGACATAAGGACATGGCAGTATGCCCACATTTAGGATACATCATAGTGTAATCAAATGACTGGTACGTACATACCTCAAGCATCACACCGAAAAATGTCAACTACCTATAAATTCCCCCCCCCCCCCCCCAAGCACTGTACTACACATGGGTAGAAAGCGGCTGACTTTAACATCTCGACCAACACAAAAGTTACCTACTGTAAGCACAAAACGAGACCAACAGACAAGGGAAAAAAGAGAATCTAAAATAGTTAGGCACTCGGTTAACAAACAACATACAACAATCTCCTAATTGAGGAATTTTCTTTGCTAAGTGTGGAGAGCCACGCCCTTTCCTGTGGCACGTGGGCACCGAAGCTCGCTCTCTAGCTAGCGGAGATACCGCCTGAGCTACACGAGAACGCCGCAGCTACGTCCACGTAATCCACACAGGAAGGGCATGCACTCCACACCTACACCGAAGAAATTCCTCAGCATGTTCACGAGTACGCTATGTATGTTGTTATGTTAAAACCAGTGGTCCTCGACTATTTTACAGAAATTCCATACATTTTTTTCACCCTTGTCTGAATTGGTATTAGTGTTTCTGTGCTGTGCAGGGCTAAGCTAGTAGTGTAACTTTTGTTGTTGGTCGAGATGTTGAAGTCAGCCGCTTTCTACCCATGTGTATTACATGCTTGGGGGGGGGGGGGGGGGGGAATTTATAGGTAGTTGACATTTTTCGGTGTGATGCTTGAGGTATGTACGTACCAGTCATTTGATTACACTATAATATATCCTAAATGTGGGCATACTGCCATGTCCTTATGTCGTCTGATGAATAATTTTTTGTTCTACCGTTTTTCCAATGGCCAATTTCTTTTCCTGCTTAGGTAAAACGGAGCATGCTGATGTTATGTGACCACAATTCCGAGTACACGTTGGCCTACTACGTATGTAGTATTATCTAGAGAGCACATAGTGAGTGACCCTTTGCCGGTATGTACATACCGAATGTACGTACGTATATTCCTTCGCACACGTAAACGTACGTGGCTAAGGAGGATTGAAACGGATGGGTGGAATAGTTTCGTGCTTAGATTGTTGTACAGCTTTGTCCTCATACGCGGATTATTTTTGACCTGATGTGCTTGAGAATGAGAAGTGTATCCCGTATGACCAACCATGCATTGTATGATAACGTAATAAGTAAGTGCGTTGTATTGAGTCCTTGTTTATGAGGACTATTATATTTTAGAACGTGATGCTGTGAGTCATACTATGCCGATGGCGTTCAGTAAAATAAGTATAGGGTACTGTGGGGTGAGCTCGGCTACTTAAGAAATGTTTTCTGTAGCGGTTGCATAGTACGTGGAAGGGGGGTACTTTTTGTAAATCGAGATAATATGCCTGTCGGATTCCCCATCAAAAACTGCATATGTAGATGAAGTTTTAGGAAAAAATTTGTTCAGGCATCATCGAGATATTCATGGGTAAAGGTGGGCAGGTCGCATTTTTGCCGTTTTTCAACGTTTTTAGCCATATTTCAGCAACCGCAGGGCTTAGAGGGCTACAATTTGGCGTGCGAAAAGATCCCATAGGGACCCAAGTCTGGACCAATTTTGAGCCCAATCGGCCATTTGTGTGGCGAGATATAGCGTCACAAAGTGCATTTCTATATATTTTGCACCTGTTGCAAATTTAGTTTTTTGAATACCACGGCGCGAATACATGCCCTGCACGGGGTAAAATTTTGACAGCAAGTAGAGAAGGGTTAGGCCTAAAAACTTTAGTACTACCGCAAAAAATCTCTATAATTGGAATTGGGACTACAGTCCTCTCGAATAGTGAAAAATACAGCAAAAATTTTCCCGCCTTTTTTATTTTTCAAGATAAATGAGCAATGCCACTGAAACATTTTCCTCGAAAGTAGCCTATCTTATGTAGAATTTGATGTAAATTTCAAAAATAAAATTGTTTTTCCCAAAAAATTTAACCCCCAGCATATAATTTTGCAAAAGTAGTATATTTTTGTGAATTTTGGGTAAGGGTTAAATTTTTTGGGGGAAAACAATTTTATTTTTGAAATCTACATCAAATTCTACATAAGATAGGCTACTTACGAAGAAAAAGTTTCAGTGGTATTGCTCATTTATCTTGAAAAATAAAAAAGGCGGGAAAATTTTTGCTGTATTTTTCACTATTCGAGAGGACTGTAGTCTCAATTCCAATTATAGAGATTTTTTGCGGTAGTACTAAAGTTTTTAGGCCTAACCCTTCTCTACTTGCTATCAAAATTTTACCCCGTGCAGGGCATGTATTCGCGCCGTGGTATTCAAAAAACTAAATTTGCAACAGGTGCAAAATATACAGAAATGCACTTTGTGACGCTGTATCTCGCCACACAGGTGGCCGATTGGGCTCAAAATTGGTCCAGACTTGGGTCCCTATGGGATGTATGTGTGTACCAAATTGTAGCCCTCTAAGCCGTTCGTTTGCTGAAATATGGCTAAAAATGTTGAAAAACGGCAAAAATGCGACCTGCCCACCTTTACCCATGAATATCTCGATGATGCCTGAACAAATTTTTTTCCTAAAACTTCATCAACATATGCAGTTTTTGATGGGGAATCCGATAGGCATGTTATCTCGATTCACAAAAAGTACCCCCCTTCCGCCTATACTACAGGCTACTCTCAATCCTTACAGAAAACGTCTCTTAAGCTCCTGTGATATTGCTGTTTCAGCGAATGATGAACCAATAGCTTTTATGAAAGAGGAGTTCAAGGAAGCGATTGTTATCATTCGCGTCTCAATTGGTTCATTGGTTGCTGACATATGCAGTCCTGAATTTTAGGTGGCCGGATTGCCCATGACCGGGTTTACCCCATAGTACCCTATGAGACTTCGTTTACGTCGGTGATGTGGTGCCCTCTCCTTGATCTGATCCGAGGGCAGGCAAGGCAACAGGTTTACGTAGAGGAGCATACTAGTATTGTTTGCTACGGTTTTCCTATATGTACACGTACCGCGTACCGGTATTTGCATTCGGGACTTGGGTCATCACATCGCTCGGTCAAACTGCAGCTGTTTGCTAGCTGGCTGGTGCACAGTTTTGGCTGTTGTACATAGCAAGATGCAGCATGCGCAACGCACTGATATTGTTTTGTTCACTCCTAGCAGCTGACGCATCCCTTGGTTTGATAAGCAAGCACCGCCACAAATACACAAGCTCAGCTCAAAAGAACAGATTGAACTTTGTATGTATGAAGGCGCGTGACACACAGGTTATGCAGACGAGAACGAGACCATAGAATAGAGTTATAAAACTGACGCGTAAAAAGTCACTTAGCGATCTATCCGCATAAACGAAACGGTTTGCAACAAGTGAGGATAATACGATGAAGCTTTTGGTGCTGGCACTGTACTGCTGCCTATCGTTGGCCTCATTGGCAGTAGATGCAAACAGATACATTCGCGAGGATCTGGGTTATAATGACCCTGAATTGATTGAATATATCAATGGCTTGGGAACTACTTGGAAGGTACACGTCTGTCATTGATTATACCAAGGGTCCATATTACATACAATAACTGATACAGATACTATGGACCCTTGGTTATGTTTAGTTTGTTTATATACAGGGTGTTTCCTTTGGATATGAAATGTCGTTTGGGGTAATAACTTGGGATCCACAAAAGATAATAAGCTGAAAATTTTCTTGCAGATACCCAAGAATATGCCTAACCTCAAGTAAAAATTTCGAACCAAAAACTCTAATCCGAAGGTAAGATATTAGTTGCTCAAGTTTTGACCACGAAAATCACAAGTTTCTGAATCGTACGAAAGTGGTTCGCCCTATCTGACTTCCCGACTTTTCCTTTTGGATTTTCTTTAGGACAAGGCTACGTTCTAGTAAACTGAAGACTTCCCCAGAACGCGAAAATAATATTCGTGGTGTTTTCAGGTGTTGGCTAGCGCTATGACAAAAAATGCCACAAGAATTCGTCTGAACAACAGCTCTGATTTAGAAACTTGTGATTTTCGTGACCAAAACTTGAGGTACCAATATCTTACGTTCAGATTCGATTTTTGGCTCGAAATTTTTAGATGAGGTTAGGCATATTCTTGGGTATCTGCAAGAAAAATTGCAGCTTATTACCTCTTGTGGATCCCAAGTTATGACCCCAAACGACATTTCATATCCAAAGGAAACACCCTAGTTTGTATCCGTCGGAGATTCAGGTATGTACTGTATGTGTATATTATCAGCTGGAGCTTACACATGGAAAGCTTACATTGGGAATTTTGTTTATATAGGCCGGATACAACCAACGATTTTCCGGAGTAGAGCATGAGGTGATTCGTGGAATGATGGGTGTGAAGCCTGTGGGTTTGCCGCGGAACGGACCAGTGCCAATTGCGGAGAGTCGATTTCTGAATCTGGAAGTTCCGTCCAGTTTCGATGCTCGCGAGCAGTGGCCGGAGTGTCCGAGCTTGAAGGAAGTGAGAGACCAGTCCGCCTGCGGCTCCTGTTGGGCTTTCGGCGCAGTGGAGGCCATGTCCGATCGATTCTGCATCGCGTCCGGCGGCAAACAGATCGTCGAATTGAGCGCCGATGACTTGCTCAGTTGCTGCCACAGCTGTGGATTCGGGTAGGTTACTGTGTATTGTGTGGAGGTAATCAATCAGATCGGAAAATTGTACAGTCGGTCCCCAAATTCCTGTAACTTTACAATGTCCGGCTTGTCTAAGAGTCTCATCGTCCTAAACTCATATCCATGGAGCCAATGTATAGCACTTAGTACCGTACTGTAGTTTGAGGCTTACATAGCATTGCAGATGCGACGGTGGAGAGCCGTTGCAGGCGTGGGAGTTTTGGGTGGACACTGGCATTGTGACCGGAAGTAATTACACGGCAGGGAGAGGCTGCCGTCCTTATCCCTTTCCGCCCTGCGAGCACCACACCAACGCCACTCACTACAAACCCTGTCAACACGAACTCTATCCAACTCCCAAATGCGAGCACAGCTGCCAGACCAAGTATCACGTTCCATACAATCGGGACAAATGGCATGGTATGCATGCAAATGCACTGAACGTGTTACAGTAACCGTCAAGAGTGGTATGGTATATTGATATGGTACGCTACGCAGCATCACTTCTTGGGTGGCATTTTTGTTCCACTGGGCTCATAGGTTCCAAGGCATATGCCGTTGACAACAGCGTGCCAGCGATTCAAAAGGAGATCATGACCAATGGCCCAGTGGAGGCTGCCTTCACAGTTTATGAAGATTTTCTACACTACAAAGACGGTAAGAAAAGTACTGTAAAGCTTCGTGTATAACCCCCCTTCGAATATAACCCCCCCCTCGTGTATAACCCCCCTATTTGGTGACTAACGATTTTTATCCCCCCCCCCCCGACCAAAATTTTTAAAACGAGTAAAACGCGCAAATCTACTAACAAATAGGGCCGATGTCTGTCTGTGTGTGATGCAATAAACTCGCTCAGTTTTGCAGCTACAGCGTTCATCTATACCTCATTCGAAAGCTTATGACCCCGAGGGCGCCAGGAAGGCCTTCGATTTTTGATCCGATCAGTCGATCGCCAATAATCGATCAATAATCGATATTTTAGTACTAGAAGCGCGCAGATTCACTCATAACTCTGTCAATTTTGAAGCTACAGCATCAATCCAGAGCTCCTTTGAGAGCTTATGGCCTCGAGAACGCCAAAAAGGCCTGCGATTTTTCATCTGATCAGCCGATCACAATAATCGATCGATAATCGATATTTTAGTACTAAATGCAGCAGAAACCAAACGACGCAGGTTTTCAAGCCAGCGTTTGCAAATGGTTACGCCCGAAAGTGCACACGAGACTAAAAAGCGAGATGCGTAAAAGGGTTGCCAGATCTGCAAAAGGGTTGCCAGATTGCTAAATGCGCAAAACGGTTGCCAGGCCTGCAAAAGGGTTGCCACATGCGCCAGTTTCACTTGATGCTGTGCAAAATGTTTGTCAGATCTATGCAGAAACAGGGTTGCCAAATCTGCCATAGGGTTGCCAACTCTGCGATAGGGTTGTCAGATATGCAAATTTTTGCAAACTGTCCAAAATGGTTGCCAGATGGGTAATAAGTTGACAGATCACAATCTACAACAGGGTTGCCTGAGCTGCAAAAGGGTTGCCAGATTTGCAAAAGGGTTGCCAGATCTGCAAGGGGATTTTACTGAGCTGTAACGGGCCACTGGTAAAGCAAAATAAGCATGTTGGTGATGATTTGGCACATTTTGCTTGGTCTCGTGTATAACCCCCCCTCGTGTATAACCCCCCTCGAATCGGCGACTAACGATTTTTATCCCCCGGGGGTTATACACGAAGCTTTACAGTACCGTGTTTATTTACTGGTGTACTGTTCTGTACCAGAACCTCTGTTTTTTGCGCACCTCTAAAAACATAAAAATGTCCCATGCATAGCCCCCTATGCATAGCCCCATAGGACCTCTCGATTTTTGGGGCTATACATTGGTAAGTACGGTAAAGGTTGGTCATGTGCTAAACGAGGTCATTGGGCGGCAGCAGTTTGTTTTGTTTTGTGCAGGTGTATATCAACATCATGCCGGCAAGTTGGACGGTGGCCATGCAGTGAAGATTATTGGATGGGGCGAAGAGAATGGGACGCCTTACTGGTTGGTGACCAATTCTTGGAACTCTGACTGGGGATTGAAAGGTAAACATCTGAATTGACAGCAGGACTAAGCACGGAACGCTGTACACTAAGTACAAAATATAGATGCCGCTACAATTTAAAAATACAGTATTATTGTTCATGTTAAACATATTGTTCATTTATTTAAAAATATTATTATTCATTATTCATATTTATGTTATTATTTATTAAAAATATTATTCATGGTAAAGCTATGATGTACGATGGGTCAGACGACTCAGACCAGAGTGAACGTAGATGAAAGTTGGTGGAGCGAAACGTTGTGGATAAAGTGTTTCACCATCTACGTTCACTCTGGTCTGACCCATCGTACATCATAGCTTTACCATGTTCTGTACCTTTAGGATTTTTCAAAATCTTGCGCGGGAGTGACGAATGCGGGATTGAAAGCGGGATTGTGGCCGGCTTGCCACGACTTCACGAAGGCGAAACAAGGCCCTTGGAGAAGAAGCGCCGCCAGAATCGCCACCAATTTTAGCTTTTCCCGCGCCATTTTCCTCTGATCTACTTATTATGTCCGTTGTCCATTCTAATTTTCACGTAATGTCAGACGCGACAGTATAAAATGTACGTACAGTATTACAATGTATGTCGTATATGTATTTTATGACAACCCTTTCATGATGGTTATAAAGCTACCGAGCATGATCAGAATAGCATTGCACTGCACATGAATGTTCGCGTTTATTCTGCTCTTTCTTTGTCACGCTGAGTGGTCGGGTCGTCTCCTCTCCTTCCCCATCCCGCCGGGTTTTTTCCGTCGCGTCCTCGATCCGATCATGTTACACCAGTGCCTTCTTTTCTTTTCCGCGGTGATCTGGGCGGTCCTCGTCTGTCCGACAGTTTCTCATACTGTCGTCGACTGTTACCAGGGCGAGGGAAAATACAAGTTGAAGTCTTGCCCGGCCGGACACGATGTCGCATGCCTCATAGTCAAGAGCGCAATACTGAAAGGCAAGAAGAATACAACAAAGATGTGCACGAGGCATCCATGCGATTACTTCCGCCATAGGAGCAAAGGAGAAGGATACAACTGCAAGAGGGGCTGTTGCAAGGTGAACGTGACCGTAGCGCTAAGGACAGGGTCGATGCCTCCCCGCCTTCTTCCGAAATACGTCGACGAGAAGAAAATCATGAAGATCTGCTGCTGCGAGAATGACGGATGCAACGGCAAGCCGAGAGTCAAGAAGTGCTACGAAGGCGACGACAGGGAAGCGCTGGCAGAAAACCCGAAGCGGTTCCCGCTGAAGAAGTGCGACTACGGCTCGAAGAGTTGCGTGAAGGTGATCGGAGTTCGGGAAAGCCACAGGGACGAACGGATCCGAACGAAAAGAGAATGCAGCGGTCGACCATGCAATGCGTACCTGGCGGATCTGAAGCGCGAGCCCTGGTACAATGAAAGCACCACTGAGTGCGACGACCAGTGCTGTGAATTCGAGATACCACTACGACCCAGCTTCTCGCTGTTCGGGTTCAAGAAGAACACCAAGCTGAGGCAGTGCTGCTGCGAGGAGAACGAATGCAATGATAGTGGAGCGGAAGGACTCGGCATCCGAAGCAGCTTCACCTGCGCGATCACTGGACTCCTCATCACCCTCGCACTCTACAGCAATGGAGCAGTGGAAGTACACTGACTGGAAGAGACGCTCTGAATCTCTAGATATACTGTACCTAAAGCTGACTTACTTGATACTGCTTTCTTATGTGTACAATGCTCTGACTCTCGACGTACAGTACGTACGTACAGCATGTGCAACACAGTAAAATTCGTCACCCTCTAAAGAGAAACAAGAGAAACTATACGTATGTATGTTCCACAGTTTGAGCTCCTATTTTTTAACAGGCTAATGCCCGCATTGCGGAAAAAAT
>JASAMW010002379.1:0-35622 GCA_030247985.1 Epsilonema sp. ZAB3_2 | reverse complement strand
CTGCAACCGCTGTGAAAACCCATGAAGGGTGACATTCGAGGTTGCATGGGGCAGAACCCGCCAATAGCGAAAATCCGATCACCTATGGCGCTTTTACCGGGGATCCGGCTATGGGTTGTCAAGTTATGGCTCAGAACAAAGAAACAGATAAGAAGATTTTGCCAGAAATATGTTATGTACATGGGGGGCTACAAACTGAGGGGTTGCTTTACAAGTATTCGTTTAATTAAAGCGGTACTACGTTGCGCTCACGTTACGTACATTCATACAGTACGTATACATACGCTTCGCGTAAATTAGGTCGAGCTTATACCTGCCTGGGCCTGGGGTAACAATCCAGTGAGCTTCCTGCCCAGTCAACTAACGGACTTTAGCTGAAATGGCCAAGAAGAACGGGTTGGAATTTGGGGATGTGCTGGCGATGACTGATCGGTTGGGCAGTGCGGATCTGGTGAAACAGGAATTGCAGAAAACGATGAATAGGGCTTGAAAAACGGGAAAAAGTGAGAATTGCTGGGGTATGTATGTATGTACGTATGTAGGTGTACGTGTACTGTGGGCCCATGCATGCATCAGCTGACACCCCCGGGGGGGAGGGGGGGGTCGGGCCAAACGTCACGAAAGCGTCACGTTTAGTGGGGGGGGGGGGGGGGGGGGGGGGGGTACGGCCAAACGTCACGTGACGCCGATTTTGTACTACAGTACATATACCTACATTCATCATACATACTTGCCATTGTACATATACCTTACATACTTGCCAGTTTTATCACGGAGGTAGGTATTTATTGTTTCATACGCAAATACGTACTCCCAGACATGATGCCTGTGCTGGATACGAAAAGGGTACTCACGTACACATTTTCAACACGGCCACGGTGGAAAAAGCGTCACGTGACGCCACGGGGGGGGGGGGGGGGGGGGGGTAGGCCAAGCGTCACGAAAGCGTCACATGGCACAGGGGGGGAGGGGGGGGGGGGTCGAGCCTTGCTTTTATGGTGAGGTAGGTATCCTGTTTCATACTGCATAATACGTCTCCCCAGACATGATGCCTTGTTGCTCAATAGAAAATAGGGGTTCTCTTCTGTACAATTTCCAACAACGGGCCACGGGAAAAAGCGTCACGTGAGCCACGGGGGTAGGCCAGGTCACGAAAGGTATTTGAAGAGAGAGGGGGGGGGGGAGCCCGCTAAAAAGCGTCACGTGATATGTGTTTCCACTGTGTGCAATGTGCATTAGCTGTGAACATCTGTACGTGTAGTAGGCCTAAATATTATCGGTTGGGAGGTACGATATGGAAGTGGTGAGTATATGTAGGTATACGTACATCAGCTGTGAACATCTGTACATAATATCGATTGAGAGGAACGATATGGTGTGAATGACACGGGGTATTTATTTATAACATGGATGGGGCTTCTGCTACATGCTTGATCAGTGGGCAAGCCTGATCGTCTTCTGTTCATTTCTTATGGTTTTGGTTCGGAATGTAAAATAGCGTTCATTGTTGGTTATTATGGTTGGTATGTACGGTTTGGTCAACAGTTTCCAGTTTCCGTGAGGTTCGTAGTTCGTACAGTAAAGTTTTTTATCGACGATCCATTGTGTGCTTGTTTTCTTGAAAGAAGCTGCTTGCAACAAAATGCAGCGCCAAGCTTGGGCTACTTTTTATAAATTCATGGTATTTTTACGTACTCTGTCCCCCGTACGTTTGTACGTACAAGTGATGTCAATTGACAGGACTTGGAAGATTTAGCTTCGAAACCCGTTTGTGGTGAAGCTGAATCATGTAGGGTACTGTGGGGTAAACCCGGACACCTAAGCTATTCTAACCTTGCCGCTTCAGCAAATTTTGAACATGGTAGCTCATTTGAAAGAGGAGAGTTCATTTCAAGGAATCGATTGGTTGAAGACTTGTCTCAAGCGGTCTTTTGGTTATTGCGATATACTAGGTATCCAGGTTTACCCCCGTGTCCGGGTTTACCCCACAGTACCCTACTGTATCTACGTGTGTAATCTAGCAAGAGTGCATAATGGAAAAGGGGAAAGAGACTGGGGAAAAGGAGGAAGATTCATTATGCTGCGTCGAGGTTTTGGCTGGTCGCAAGTCGCCTGATTTGTGGCCGGAGCAGCTGCCTGGAATCACAGAATTCTCCAAGGGTATCGGGGTAAGTCGGGCTTGAATAAAAGGCTGTGCGCATCCACGTCTTGCGTCATGATTCTGCGGTCCATGCTTTTTCGCTCCCAGATGACAATACAAACGGAGTTGAAGAAAAGGGGTCGCTTCGCCACCACCCTGGAATTATGACCTAATTCGTGGATACTCTGTAGATGGGAAGAATATCGGTCGCCTCAGCGGTTAACTGTAACTCCTCCCGGGAATGAAAAGTCTCTTGTCAATTGGTTGCGCAGCCGACGCTAACCAACATGGGAGTTGCGCAACCGATGACAACCATTGCCTTGGTACGCAATTTCCATATCCCTTTGCGGCGGTACTGGTCCCTTTAGGGACCAGTTTTTTTCACGGTGTCTATTTCGCGCTTGCAAAAGTACAACTACTTGTACTTTTGGACCCCTCAAAAGTACAACCTCGTTGTACTTTTGTAGACCCCCAAATTAGGTGGAGTACAACTAGATTTGGAGGGCGGTCAGCCTCCATTGTAGTTGAACTTTTAGATAGAAGGTTGAAAAGTACAACTAAATTTGACCAATATTGGGAGGTAGTTATTGAATTCGTGGCGGGACCCGATCTGTATTGCAATTTAAATTTTTTTCGCGGCAAACAAAAAGAAAGACAGAGAAACGAAACAAAACGAAATGATTGAATAGGATTAGTGTAAACATGTGCAGTTTTCTTTCAAACAGTTCGCATTGGCAAAACCGTACTTGCAACAACTTATAGATTTGACTAACAACTTCAGGTTTCACAAGTCAAGTCAAATCTCAATAAGAAGCTTGATTATGTGCTTGAAATGGGTATTACACAAGGCCAATGAACGCATGTCAATCGATTCAGTGAAAAAAAAATATGAAAACGTGTGTCATGCAGTGTGAGCTAGTGCAAGCTTGAGCTAATTTATGCCTTCCTTTACTATAAACTTTCAAGAGCATGTGTTTCATGTAGTGTGAGCTTGTGCTATGAGCTTGTATTTTTAGCTTTCAAGTAATCGTGTTTCATGAAGTGTGAGCTAGTGTTAAGTGAGCTTGTGAGCTAGTGCTGACTTGTGCTCAGGTTTGCTATATTTTATTAAGTCAGTGTAAGATCAAGTAATTTGGTAAATGATAACTTACAAAACACGTAAACCAAACACAAACACAACCTGCATGCTATGCTACCCTAAACTGCAATTAGACACAGAAAAAAATGCAAAATTACGATTTCTACTATATGGGATTACTGTAGCTTTTTGAGGAAAATCTAAAAACTTTCAACCTACATAGTTGAACTCTACTCCTTTCGTAATAAAGTACAACTAAGTTGTACTTTTTCCTGTTCAGGCTGAGTGACAGCTGAAGTTGTACTTCAGAGGTGCCCAAAAGTACAACGTCGTTGTACTTTTGAAAACGAAATTTTTGCGTTTCAGGAATTCTAGTTGTACTTTAAAATCGGAAAAAAATCTTGCCGCCGCAAAGGGATATGCTGGTTGACGTCGGTTGCGCAACCAGTTGACCACAGAGACTTTGAATCGCGGGAGGAGTCAACACAGACATATTGAGAAACAAACAGTTTCGTTTCGGGTTTGCCCCCTGTCCAGATTTACCCCAAATTACCCGATGTGTTGTTTCCATTCTTGCAGAGTTACGGCTCCAGCCTGCCGCCGGGCACAGGAAGCAGTCAGAAGTTCCGCACTGATCTCGATAGCGACGATATTCGACTTGTGAACGGTAAGTTTTCTACTATGGTAGGGTAATGTGGGGTACTGTCGGACGCAGGCCTTAGCTCAGCATCAGCGCTTACTCTTGGCATAAGCACATAGACACTAGAATGGGGGAGGACGACCGCCTCACAATACAGGTTTTCCAACGTGGTCTGACAGTGTTCTTACAATAATAGTGACAAAATTGATTCAGGGTGGACAGTTTTCAATCAACATATGAACTACACATAAAAACCTATTCTATAATTATAAAAACATGCATAGCGGTCACATGGGTTCCATAAAATGACAAAGAACACTGGAAATACAATACAAATCATATGTCCCCATTCAATAGGTAACAGTTATGTTTTCTGACTTTTGAGCTTCAAAACGTAGTTATGATTGGAGTAGGACCCTTTCCACATGCTGTTAATTTTCGACAAATGATGCCAAGAGTATTGCCTTGTTCTTTGCCATGCAGTTGAACAGTTTCGAGAAAAGTCCAGCTGCAAAATTGTACCCATTACTCCAGTACAGTTTGTTGACTGAGATTTCTTCCAGCAGGCCATATTCCTGCAGCAGCTGGCAAATAACCAGCTCAAATATGGGCTTCTGAATCCATGGCGCATGAAGACTATTCACTTCTCCACTGTTGTTGTGATAGCAGCAAACATTTCCCAGGAGTGCAGCCCAATGCCATGCCATGGGCCAGAGGATGGTTTGATTTGATGAGTCCATCACAATGCACCTGCGACAAAAAACGCATCAAGTTGCATTAATAATATCCATGCAACAATCATTATTCAATGTGTCTGACCTTATGCAAACGCCCAATGTCCAAGCCCGAAAATTGTTTTAGTACATCTTATGCCATCTAAGCCCTAAGGCATTTCTGTGCACTGAACATTGGGTGTCCTACATCATATGTATGTCCATTGTCTGAATACTGTCCATATCCATACTATCAAGTTTTCCAGCCTTGACTCCAATCGCAGACATTGCCATATCACCACCTCCACAGAACAAAATTTGAACCAAATTGGTTCTTTAGGAGGAGAGATATGACAAGATTCATGATTGGAGTTGAGGCTGAAAAACCATAGACACTAAAATGGTAGTAGTAGCCATCACAAAGTAGTTGCCTCGTAGCAAACTATGTGCTCGTCTCATGGCAAAATTTGCACCAGACCACATTGGAAACTTGTATTGTGAGGTGGTCGTCCTCCCCATTATAGTGTCTATGGAAAAACCCTGTGGAAAAGTTACAGCATGTACCTTTTGGAGGCGTTTGTTCCATCTCTTTCTTGCCCAATGCCATAGTCTTGTTGCTCATTTGAAAGAATTCCAGCTCATGACAAGGGTCGAAGGTCCTGGGGAGGGTCGAAAGTGTTTTCCTGTGGTCGCTGCTGCCTGCTGCATTACTAGGGAAACGTAAAGTTCCTGAGGGGTATTGCAGGTTGGGAAACTTACACTTACTGCTGTCTTTTCTCTTGCGCTTGTGAGCCATGTTTTTCTTCATCGCTTCTTCTCTATCATCCGATTTGTCATTAGAATGAAGAGAATCATCCGCAGATATTTTTAAAATTCTTTTTATTCAAAAAGTGGAAGTAGTGGCACGTACCCCTAGAGCGCACGTCCTTCGTTGCGCGCCTGTCGCTTCGCTTTGCTTCATCCAACGCGCTTAGCGAAGCGGAGCGTGCGCTCTAGGGGTACATGAAAGTAATCGCTCGTCTCGTGGCAAATTATTTTACAAAATATGAGCAAGACCACGATGGAAATTCTGCACTGTGAGGCGGCCGTCCTTCTATTTCAGTGTCTATGATAAGCAGTTTACTGCTTTGGAGCTCGAGAGGAGGAAACGGTAGCTGACCAAATGCGCGATGTTTGATACGTCCGAAGTTACCCCGACGTCACACTATGCTTTCACGTTTTTTCGTAAAGTACGTACGTATGGTAGGGTAGGTAGGTGCAACGAGAGAATGCACCGATTTTTGGTTTTTCGAAGCTCGTTTTGCGTAAAATGCATGACGATACACTTGGTGTCTGTTTGCTATTTTACGCGAAATGTAGGCTACAAGAGATAGGCAACGAAAACTGAAAATCGATGCTCTCTCTCGCTCAGTCCACCAAGAATACATACGTGGAACAGCTACCACTCCGTCTACCGTACATACATTCAGTACATGTTGCTATCAATAACGTCGTTGCATTTGCAACGAACGGTGACGTGCCGCGTTCAGTATGGCGAAAGCCGAGCTCCGACAAGGGGGGAGAGAAATAGGACCGAATGGGAATCGAACCCGCTACCCTCGCTCACAGCTGTGGATTTAGGCGCACCACCAGGTGCCGGTCCGGGGACAGATGGCTAAACTCGCCTTACATACCTAGAACTGCTTTATGTACACTACTCTACTGGCCTCGTACGCTATACTTAGTGCGAAGCTGGCATACTATTTATTTATTTGCAGAGCTTGGTCAACTTACACCCGACCAGCTGATGGAACACATCAAACGACTCCAGAATAATGCATATCAGTTGGGATTACAAGAAGGTAGGTACTGCGCATGAAGTAGGGTACGATGGGGTAAACCCGGTCATGGGAAAATCCGGCCATCTAAGTTTCAGGGCTGCATGTCTCAGCAATCAAAGGACCGATTGAGATAAATATGATGCCAATCGATTCCTTGCACTCTCCTCTTTCAAATGCGCTATTTGGTTTATCAGTTGTTGAAAGAGCAAGTTCACAGGAGCCTAGAGGGCCGGATTTACCCCATATAGTACCCTACTTGGTATCGATCACTACTTGGCTTTCGCAACAAAAGCGCATACGTCCGTCTGCCTGTTGTGCATAGCCACCCATTGATTTTCTAATGTTTGGCTTTATTGTGACTGTGATTTGTTTTATCTTCAGCGAAGCAATTCTCCGTTGGCAAGTTGCTGAAGGTTCTTGAAAAAGCATCAACAAAAACTTGGTGACTTTCCATCCATCTTTACTGTATGTTGGCCTACGTAATGTAATTATGTATGAACGATCTGTGTACTATGTGCGTGCGTGCGTGGTTGTGGTATACGGTAGATTATCTCATAAAATGGGAACACATTTTGGTTCTTTCTTTTTATTCGTCCATAAAGAAATGGATGTCTCGGCTATCTGGCGGTGTTCCTTTTCTCAAGGGTGTTGTTTCTTCAGCTGCTGAATTTGTAACTATAGTCTGGCCAGTAGGAGTTGGCAGTTGGACTTGCACACCGTCCCGCTACTGTCTTCTCAGCTGCGCACAGCACACCGACGACCGGAGCACTGATATGCCATGTACTCCTGAAATTTATATACTAAACTATATAGGAGTTCGTGAAAATGTTATGGCGATCGCAAAACGAGTAACGCAAAACTCAAAAGTGGAACTGCCAACTCCTACTGGCCAGACTATAATGAACGAACACCCTAACAACCGCGTGGTAGGTAGGGTAGCGTGGGGTAAAACCGACCATGGGGGTAATCCGCCCACTTATGGCGCTTTTTTAACCCCCATCAAGCCTAGGTTGTCAACTTATGGCAAGGAACGAAGAAACAGAGGCAGAAGTATCCCGAGATATATTTTCGAGAGCCCTGATTTGAATCAATTGAATGGGAGGTAAAAGCGCCTTAGGTGGGCGGATTTTCCCCATGGGCGGTTTTACCCCACGCTACCCTACTCTACACTGACATGATGAAACTCCTTTGTGCGTGTTTCATGAATAAGGCCAAAATAATAGTGAAATTTTTACTGAGTGAGCAGAAAAAGCAATCAGCAATAAAAACAACGTGTGCGTACTGCATACTGAATAGTAGTAGTACAAAATGTTTTCACTACGTTTTATTTGACCCAAAAGGCCAAGAGAGACATACATTATGTACGCACGAAATTTTATCACGATATGCTACTAAACCTACAGTAATCCTACACAACTTTGGCAAGTGTACTGTATTTTATGGACTCAGGAAAGTGTCTCAGACCCTGTACCAGTGGCTGGCTTTTTTTTATGGTTTTGTGCACAGTTCACACACTCTGCCAGTTTATCGTGTTTATGCCTGTATATATGGTGTAGCAACGAAGCTACTAAATACATATGCCTATTTACTACTACTGTGTACAGGTATACTTAGCTAGCTAAATTTTGAAGCCTAAAACCGGTTTGATAGTTGAGCAAAAATACTCTAGGAGCCAAAACATTGGAGAAACAAAAAACGCTGCGGCAAGACAACAAAATATGACGCGAATTACCGTGGTGTAGGACACAAAAATATTTGGCTGCCTGGCAAGTCTAATGCTATAATTCTAATGGAACTTTTCAACTTTGAAAAGGTTGAAAAATCAGGCGACAGTTTTGGTTGAAACAAAAGCAAAATAGACAACACTAGCATAGTAGAGAATAATACTTGGATAGACAACACGAGCACACACAAATAACACTGGAATAGAGAAGCATACAAAAAATATCACCACTCAACCTTGCTCCCGTCTACAGTAATATGGGTGAAAACTTCTACTGCACCAGTATAAAAAGTACTATGGATGCATTTGCATACATTGTACATGGATTTTTTGCACAAAATTGATATGCCCCCAACACACGCGCCGATTTCAAGATAAAGTGCCTACATGCTTTCTCTCGGGACGCTAAAAACAAAAAGGATTAGCGCCAGATTTTTTTGATGATCGCCCGCGACATGTCGTCGCGGGTGTCTCGCGATCCATCAAGAGGCGCCTTTTTCTTGTCCCGCCCATTTTACATGCGATCAATCTTGCACCTGCTCAAGGAATCTAACCACACACATGCCTAATGCGGTGTTTTTTCTTCTAAAAAGAAGGGTTGCCATGGGCGCTCAATCATACCAAACAAAGAACAGTTGGTTGCAAAAAGAAAACCACTCAAAGGAAGTGAAATCTACAGTAATCTCTTTCACATGTGGTATCGGTACGCCCGCCCATAGCGCTAAATAGTACATAGACCTGGTCCTAATTGTAGACTTCTGCGCATTCAGTATGAGGTCTGAGTTTATGTTTGCATTGCTGCGAACAAACACTCACTATATAAATTCTCCTCGAACTGAAGGGCTGAAAGCGCAGAAAGTCCACAATTAGGACCGGTCTATTGAAAGAATGCCTCCTGTTAACCCAAAACAAGCCGTTGCTCTATCGTTGTACCGTTGGTAGAACACCTTCCGCAACCACTACTCCCACTACTACATAATAAGGGCGGAGTGACTGCGCGTGTGCTCGCTGTTGCACTGTCCTTGTTCGTGGTTGATCCATGCATTATAATGCCATGATGATGTCCTTTGTCCATGCCCGCTGATGCGTGAGATCCATGTCTGAAGAGGTCCATGACTTTGACAACGCTAATCCTAGCGGCCTTTGGTGCTGCTGCAGGTTGAGGTGGCTGAGAGTTGCTGCCTCCACCAGAAGAGTTGGGTGGCGAGGTTGTGGTTGTGCTGCTCAGAGTGCTGGGGGAAGATGAACCCCCTGGGGAGTCCGATGGGGGCCCGTGCCTGCACCCAATCCCGTTAGTAGTTGCCCCAGACAGCGCCGGTTTGCAGTCTTGCTGAGCGCATGCCAAACAGTTGCTATGAGTGCCTCCATCAGTTGCACTGCGCAGTATGGGCAGCTGATGCTGATGGGGATGAGCATAGAAGTTGGCCCTCAAAAGATCTGCTTGCAGTTGGGGAGGCAAGCGACTCAGCAGTGGGTGACAGTCGAGGTACGGTTGAACTGCAGGGGCAGGTGGTGGTGGCAAGCCAATGGGCTGAGATGGTTGAGGGTGACGATGAGGTGGAACGCTGGAAGAGGATGAGGATAGGAGTGATGAGACCATGGCCAGTTGATTGAGCGTCAGCTGGGAAACTGGAGATTCTGGAATACACATAAAAATAACAACACGATCAATACCTACATCGTCAATCACGTTGTTAAAGGGGGCCCCGCATAAAATAAACAAAAACAAAATTTCCCTCAAACATAAAAACATAAAATTTCTCTCAAAATAACGTAGCCGAGCTTCTAAAACTCTGGTTGGTAGGCAATAACTTTTGATTTCTGTTGCACGTGCAGAAATAAAATGAACGAATGTAATCTAAATGAACGTATCCAGCGTTATAGCGGCTCAGTATTTTTGTGTTTCAAGACCCAATCTTTTTATGCGGGACCCCCTTTAATGATAACCACGACTTGCATTAAAATTGGGTGGAAGAGTGTGGTCGCGAGTTAACTCACCTTTTTCAGTGCATTTTTAGATCGGTGCCAGTACAGTACAGCACACAATAGAATATGAACGTACATACGTATAATCGATACTCCATCCAACTCCAACTGTACGCACACCTTCATTCATACTTTGATATTCAATATTCATCCATTATCCACACTTGCATAGCCGTTGTGTTGAAGCTGGGACAAGAGTTAACAAAATAAATAACCACTTTTACCTGGCGAAGCTGTACTGTTTTGAAGATGAGAGGCGGTAGCATTAGTCGCCGTAGGTACGAGAACGTTATTCGTAGCAGCCGCGAGAAGGCGCTGCCAATGTTGCTGCTCCAGCAGGAGTCGATTCTCCAGTTGAATTGCGGCTGCTGACTGCTGGATGAGTTGGCGCTGTTGCTTCTCTTTGTGCTGATTTCGTCGTACTTTCATCTGCTGAGCCATCACATCGTTGTACTTGCGAGTTGTCAGACACTGAAAAAAGAATGTCAGACACTGAAAAAAGAAATCGGCTGAAGGTAAGACTGATGGCGCGTTCACCAGACGTCCGTAACGTCCGTCCATCCGTCCGTCTGTCAACCCATATTAGTTGACGAACGAACGGACGGATGAACACTTATGGGTTGACGAACGGACGGACGGACGTTGCGGCCATCTGGTGAACGCGCCATGAGACTCGTTTACATAGCTATAGATTTAAGTAGGCTTAAGCTTAGGATTAGCTATGGACATAGGCTTAGGCTTAGCTATGGGCATAGGCTTAGGCTTAGCTGTGGGCATAGGCTTAGGCTTAGGGTTAGCTATGGACAGAGGCTTAGGCTTAGCTATGGACATAGGCTTAGGCTTAGCTATGGACAGAGGCTTAGGCTTAGCTATGGGCATAGGCCTAAGCTTAGGCTTAGCTATGGGAATAGGCTTAGCTATGGGCATGGGCTGGCTGAGGCTTAGCTATGGACCTAGGCTTAGGGGCTTAGGCTTAGCTATGGACATATGCTGAGGCTTAGCTATGGGCATAGGCCTAAGCTTAGGCTTAGCTATGGGAATAGGCTTAGGCTTAGCTATGGACACAGGCTTAGGCTTAGGCTTAGCTATTGACATAGTCTTAGGCCTAGGCTTAGCTATGGACATAGTCTTAGGCTTAAGCTTAGGCTTAGCTATGGGCATGGGCTGGCTGAGGCTTAGCTATGGACACAGGCTTAGGCTTAGGCTTAGCTATGGATATAGTCTTAGGCTTAGGCTTAGCTATGGGCATGGGCTGGCTTAAGCTTAGCTATGCACACAGGCTTAGGCTTAGGCTTAGCTATGGACATAGTCTTAGGCTTAGGCTTAGGCTTAGCTATGGGCATAGGCCTAAGCTTACGCTTAGCTATGGGAATAGGCTTAGGCTTAGCTATGGACACAGGCATAGGCTGAGGCTTTGCTATGGACATAGGTATAGGCTTAGCTATGGACATAGGCTTAGGCTTAGCTATGGACATTGGCTTAGGCTTAGCTATGGACATAGGCTTAGGCTTAGGCTTAGCTATGGACATAGGCTTAGGCTTAGCTATGGTCATAGGCTTAGGCTTAGCTATGGACATAGGCTTAGGCTTAGCTATGGACATAGGCTTAGGCTTAGCTATGGACATAGGCTTAGGCTTAGCTATGGACATAGGCTTAGGCTTAGCTATGGGCTTAGGCTTAGCTATGGAAATAGGCTTAGGCTTAGCTATGGACATAGGCTTAGGCTTAGCTATGGACTTAGGCTTAGGCTTAGGCTTAGCTATGGACATTGGCTTAGGCTTAGCTATGGACATAGGCTTAGGTTAGCTATGGACATAGGCTTAGGTTTAGCTATGGACATAGGCTTAGGCATAGCTATGGACAGAAGCTTAGGCTTAGCTATGGACATAGGCTTAGGCTTAGCTATGGACTTAGGCTTAGGCTTAGCTATGGACATAGGCTTAGGCTTAGCTATGGCCTTAGGCTTAGGCTTAGCTATGGACATAGGCTTAGGCTTAGCCTTAGCTATGGACATAGGCTTAGGCTTAGCTATGATGGACATAGGCTTAGGCTTAGCTATGGACTTAGGCTTAGGCTTAGCTATGGACATAGGCTTAGGCTTAGGCTTAGCTATGGACATAGGCTTAGCTATGGACACAGGCATAGGCTGAGGCTTTGCTATGGACATAGGTATAGGCTTAGCTATGGACATAGGCTTAGGCTTAGCTATGGACATTGGCTTAGGCTTAGCTATGGACATAGGCTTAGGCTTAGGCTTAGCTATGGACATAGGCTTAGGCTTAGCTATGGACATTGGCTTAGGCTTAGCTATGGACATAGGCTTAGGCTTAGGCTTAGCTATGGACATAGGCTTAGGCTTAGCTATGGTCATAGGCTTAGGCTTAGCTATGGACATAAGCTTAGGCTTAGCTATGGACATAGGCTTAGGCTTAGCTATGGACATAGGCTTAGGCTTAGCTATGGACATAGGCTTAGGCTTAGCTATGGGCTTAGGCTTAGCTATGGAAATAGGCTTAGGCTTAGCTATGGACATAGGCTTAGGCTTAGCTATGGACTTAGGCTTAGGCTTAGCTATGGACATAGGCTTAGGCTTAGCTATGGACATAGGCTTAGGTTAGCTATGAACATAGGCTTAGGTTTAGCTATGGACATAGGCTTAGGCATAGCTATGGACAGAAGCTTAGGCTTAGCTATGGACATAGGCTTAGGCTTAGCTATGGACTTAGGCTTAGGCTTAGCTATGGACATAGGCTTAGGCTTAGCTATGGCCTTAGGCTTAGGCTTAGCTATGGACATAGGCTTAGGCTTAGCCTTAGCTATGGACATAGGCATAGGCTTAGCTATGATGGACATAGGCTTAGGCTTAGCTATTGACTTAGGCTTAGGCTTAGCTATGGACATAGGCTTAGGCTTAGGCTTAGCTATGGACATAGGCTTAGCTATGGACACAGGCATAGGCTGAGGCTTTGCTATGGACATAGGTATAGGCTTAGCTATGGACATAGGCTTAGGCTTATCTATGGACATTGGCTTAGGCTTAGCTATGGACATAGGCTTAGGCTTAGGCTTAGCTATGGACATAGGCTTAGGCTTAGCTATGGACATAGGCTTAGGCTTAGCTATGGACTTAGGCTTAGGCTTAGCTATGGACATAGGCTTAGGCTTAGCTATGGACATAGGCTTAGGCTTAGCTATGGACTTAGGCTTAGGCTTAGCTATGGACATAGGCTTAGGCTTAGCTATGGACATAGGCTTAGGTTAGCTATGGAAATAGGCTTAGGTTTAGCTATGGACATAGGCTTAGGCTTAGCTACAGTATGGACATAGGCTTAGGCTTAGCTATGGACATAGGCTTAGGCTTAGCTATGGACTTAGGCTTAGGCTTAGCTATGGACATAGGCTTAGGCTTAGCTATGGCCTTAGGCTTAGGCTTAGCTATGGACATAGGCTTAGGCTTAGGCTTAGCTATGGACATAGGCTTAGGCTTAGCTATGATGGACATAGGCTTAGGCTTAGCTATGGACTTAGGTTTAGGCTTTGCTATGGACATAGGCTTAGGCTTAGCTATGGACATAGGCTTAGGCTTAGCTATGGACATAGGCTTAGGCTTAGGCTTAGCTATGGACATAGGCTTAGGCTTTGGCTTAGCTATGGACATAGGCTTAGGCTTAGCTATGGACATAGGCTTAGGCTTAGCTATGGACATAGGCTTAGGCTTAGCTATGGACAGTTCATTCTTGTCCCTCCTTCACAGCCAAGAAGGGGACAGTTCATTCTTGTCCCTCTTTCACCGCCAAGAAGGGGACAGTTCATTCTTGTCCCTCTTTCACCGCCAAGAAGGGGACAGTTCATTCTTGTCCCTCTTTGATTCACAGCCAAGAAGGGGACAGATCATTCTTGTCCCTCTTTCACAGCCAAGAAGAGGACAGTTCATTCTTGTCCCTTTTTCACCGCCAAGAAGGGGACAGATCATTCTTGTCCCTCTTTCACCGCCAAGAAGGGGACAGATCATTCTTGTCCCTCTTTCACAGCCAAGAAGGGGACAGATCATTCTTGTCCCTCTTTCACTGCCAAGAAGGGGACAGTTCATTCTTGTCCCTTTTTCACCGCCAAGAAGGGGACAGTTCATTCTTGTCCCTCTTTCACCGCCAAGAAGGGGACAGTTCATTCTTGTCCCTCTTTGATTCACAGCCAAGAAGGGGACAGATCATTCTTGTCCCTCTTTCACAGCCAAGAAGGGGACAGTTCATTCTTGTCCCTTTTTCACCGCCAAGAAGGGGACAGATCATTCTTGTCCCTCTTTCACCGCCAAGAAGGGGACAGATCATTCTTGTCCCTCTTTCACAGCCAAGAAGGGGACAGATCATTCTTGTCCCTCTTTCACTGCCAAGAAGGGGACAGTTCATTCTTGTCCCTCTTTCACCGCCAAGAAGGGGACAGTTCATTCTTGTCCCTCTTTCACCGCCAAGAAGGGGACAGTTCATTCTTGTCCCTCTTTGATTCACAGCCAAGAAGGGGACAGATCATTCTTGTCCCTCTTTCACAGCCAAGAAGGGGACAGTTCATTCTTCTCCCTTTTTCACCGCCAAGAAGGGGACAGATCATTCTTGTCCCTCTTTCACCGCCAAGAAGGGGACAGATCATTCTTGTCCCTCTTTCACAGCCAAGAAGGGGACAGATCATTCTTGTCCCTCTTTCACTGCCAAGAAGGGGACAGTTCATTCTTGTCCCTTTTTCACCGCCAAGAAGGGGACAGATCATTCTTGTCCCTTTTTCACCGCCAAGAAGGGGACAGTTCATTCTTGTCCCTTTTTCACCGCCAAGAAGGGGACAGATCATTCTTGTCCCTCTTTCACCGCCAAGAAGGGGACAGATCATTCTTGTCCCTCTTTCACAGCCAAGAAGGGGACAGATCATTCTTGTCCCTCTTTCACCGCCAAGAAGGGGACAGTTCATTCTTGTCCCTTTTTCACCGCCAAGAAGGGGACAGTTCATTCTTGTCCCTTTTTCACCGCCAAGAAGGGGACAGATCATTCTTGTCCCTCTTTCACTGCCAAGAAGGGGACAGATCATTCTTGTCCCTCTTTCACAGCCCAGAAGGGGACAGATCATTCTTGTCCCTCTTTCACAGCCAAGAAGAGGACAGTTCATTCTTGTCCCTTTTTCACCGCCAAGAAGGGGACAGATCATTCTTGTCCCTCTTTCACCGCCAAGAAGGGGACAGTTCATTCTTGTCCCTTTTTCACCGCCAAGAAGGGGACAGATCATTCTTGTCCCTCTTTCACCACCAAGAAGGGGACAGTTCATTCTTGTCCCTCTTTCACAGCCATGAAGGGGACAGTTCATTCTTGTCCCTCTTTCACAGCCAAGAAGGGGACAGTTCATTCTTGTCCCTCTTTCACCTCCAAGAAGGGGACAGTTCATTCTTGTCCCTTTTTCACCGCCAAGAAGGGGACAGTTCATTCTTGTCCCTCTTTCACCGCCAAGAAGGGGACAGTTCATTCTTGTCCCTCTTTCACCTCCAAGAAGGGGACAGATCATTCTTGTCCCTCTTTCACAGCCAAGAAGGGGACAGTTCATTCTTGTCCCTCTTTCACCGCCAAGAAGGGGACAGTTCATTCTTGTCCCTTTTTCACCGCCAAGAAGGGGACAGATCATTCTTGTCCCTCTTTCACCGCCAAGAAGGGGACAGATCATTCTTGTCCCTCTTTCACAGCCAAGAAGGGGACAGATCATTCTTGTCCCTCTTTCACCGCCAAGAAGGGGACAGTTCATTCTTGTCCCTCTTTCACCGCCAAGAAGGGGACAGTTCATTCTTGTCCCTCTTTCACAGCCAAGAAGGGGACAGTTCATTCTTGTCCCTCTTTCACCTCCAAGAAGGGGACAGTTCATTCTTGTCCCTCTTTCACAGCCAAGAAGGGGACAGTTCATTCTTGTCCCTCTTTCACAGCCAAGAAGGGGACAGATCATTCTTGTCCCTCTTTCACAGCCAAGAAGGGGACAGATCATTCTTGTCCCTCTTTCACAGTCTAGAAGGGGACAGATCATTCTTGTCCCTCTTTCACAGCCAAGAAGGGGACAGATCATTCTTGTCCCTCTTTCACAGCCAAGAAGGGGACAGTTCATTCTTGTCCCTCTTTCACCGCCAAGAAGGGGACAGATCATTCTTGTCCCTCTTTCACAGCCAAGAAGGGGACAGATCATTCTTGTCCCTCTTTCACAGACTAGAAGGGGACAGATCATTCTTGTCCCTCTTTCACAGCCAAGAAGGAGACAGATCATTCTTGTCCCTCTTTCACCGCCAAGAAGGGGACAGTTCATTCTTGTCCCTTTTTCACCGCCAAGAAGGGGACAGTTCATTCTTGTCCCTCTTTCACAGCCAAGAAGGGGACAGATCATTCTTGTCCCTCTTTCACAGCCAAGAAGGGGACAGATCATTCTTGTCCCTCTTTCACAGCCAAGAAGGGGACAGTTCATTCTTGTCCCTTTTTCACCGCCAAGAAGGGGACAGATCATTCTTGTCCCTCTTTCACCGCCAAGAAGGGGACAGTTCATTCTTGTCCCTTTTTCACCACCAAGAAGGGGACAGATCATTCTTGTCCCTCTTTCACCGCCAAGAAGGGGACAGATCATTCTTGTCCCTCTTTCACAGCCAAGAAGGGGACAGATCATTCTTGTCCCTCTTTCACCACCAAGAAGGGGACAGTTCATTCTTGTCCCTCTTTCACCACCAAGAAGGGGACAGTTCATTCTTGTCCCTCTTTCACAGCCATGAAGGGGACAGTTCATTCTTGTCCCTCTTTCACCGCCAAGAAGGGGACAGTTCATTCTTGTCCCTCTTTCACAGCCAAGAACGGGACAGATCATTCTTGTCCCTCTTTCACAGCCAAGAAGGGGACAGATCATTCTTGTCCCTCTTTCACAGCCAAGAAGGGGACAGATCATTCTTGTCCCTCTTTCAAGCCAAGAAGGGGACAGATCATTCTTGTCCCTCTTTCACCGCCAAGAAGGGGACAGTTCATTCTTGTCCCTCTTTCACAGCCAAGAAGGGGACAGTTCATTCTTGTCCCTCTTTCACCGCCAAGAAGGGGACAGTTCATTCTTGTCCCTCTTTCACCGCCAAGAAGGGGACAGTTCATTCTTGTCCCTCTTTCACCGCCAAGAAGGGGACAGTTCATTCTTGTCCCTCTTTCACCGCCAAGAAGGGGACAGTTCATTCTTGTCCCTCTTTCACAGCCAAGAAGGGGACAGTTCATTCTTGTCCCTTTTTCACCGCCAAGAAGGGGACAGTTCATTCTTGTCCCTCTTTCACAGCCAAGAAGGGGACAGATCATTCTTGTCCCTCTTTCACAGCCAAGAAGGGGACAGATCATTCTTGTCCCTCTTTCACAGCCAAGAAGGGGACAGTTCATTCTTGTCCCTCTTTCACAGCCAAGAAGGGGACAGATCATTCTTGTCCCTCTTTCACAGCCAAGAAGGGGACATATCATTCTTGTCCCTCTTTCACAGCCAAGAAGGGGACAGTTCATTCTTGTCCCTTTTTCACCGCCAAGAAGGGGACAGATCATTCTTGTCCCTCTTTCACCGCCAAGAAGGGGACAGTTCATTCTTGTCCCTTTTTCACCGCCAAGAAGGGGACAGTTCATTCTTGTCCCTTTTTCACCGCCAAGAAGGGGACAGTTCATTCTTGTCCCTTTTTCACCGCCAAGAAGGGGACAGATCATTCTTGTCCCTCTTTCACCGCCAAGAAGGGGACAGATCATTCTTGTCCCTCTTTCACAGCCAAGAAGGGGACAGTTCATTCTTGTCCCTCTTTCACCGCCAAGAAGGGGACAGTTCATTCTTGTCCCTTTTTCACCGCCAAGAAGGGGACAGTTCATTCTTGTCCCTCTTTCACCGCCAAGAAGGGGACAGTTCATTCTTGTCCCTCTTTCACAGCCAAGAAGGGGACAGATCATTCTTGTCCCTCTTTCACCGCCAAGAAGGGGACAGATCATTCTTGTCCCTCTTTCACCACCAAGAAGGGGACAGATCATTCTTGTCCCTCTTTCACAGCCAAGAAGGGGACAGTTCATTCTTGTCCCTCTTTCACAGTCAAGAAGGGGACAGTTCATTCTTGTCCCTCTTTCACCACCAAGAAGGGACAGTTCATTCTTGTCCCTTTTTCACCGCCAAGAAGGGGACAGTTCATTCTTGTCCCTCTTTCACAGCCAAGAAGGGGACAGATCATTCTTGTCCCTCTTTCACAGCCAAGAAGGGGACAGATCATTCTTGTCCCTCTTTCACAGCCAAGAAGGGGACAGTTCATTCTTGTCCCTCTTTCACAGCCAAGAAGGGGACAGATCATTCTTGTCCCTCTTTCACAGCCAAGAAGGGGACGTATCATTCTTGTCCCTCTTTCACAGCCAAGAAGGGGACAGTTCATTCTTGTCCCTTTTTCACCGCCAAGAAGGGGACAGATTAGTATAATATAGGTTCGACCTGAACTCGAACTCGAACTCGAAAAAACCTTAATTTTTTAGTGAACCTGAACTCGAACTTGAACTCAAATGGGAAATTTTTGAGAAACTGAACTTGAACTCGAACTCAAATTCATCAAAAAAAATAATTAAGGTTCTCAGAATTAAGGTTCAATTAAGGTTCATTAGAGTTCAATAAGGTTTTATTGAGGTCCATTCAAGTTTGTTATGTGCCCATGGAAATATTGTAAGAAAATTCCTCGCCCTTCAGCTATATCTTGAAGCCAGAAAGGTCGAATTGGTAGCACGAGCATAAAAAAGTAATGGCAAATTGCAAAAATGAGTGAACTAAGTGTTGGCCATGAAGCATTTTCCCAATTTCCACATATAAATTTTGTATGTAAAATTGAACCTGAACTCGAACTTGAACTCGAAAAAACCTTAATTTATTGGTGAACCTGAACTTGAACTCGAACTCAAATTGAAATGCTGAACCTGAACTCGAACTTGAACTCGAATTGTCTAAAATTTTGAACCTATACTATACTAGGACAGATCATTCTTGTCCCTCTTTCACCGCCAAGAAGGGGACAGTTCATTCTTGTCCCTTTTTCACCGCCAAGAAGGGGACAGATCATTATTGTCCCTCTTTCACCGCCAAGAAGGGGACAGTTCATTCTTGTCCCTTTTTCACCGCCAAGAAGGGGACAGTTCATTCTTGTCCCTCTTTCACCGCCAAGAAGGGGACAGTTCATTCTTGTCCCTTTTTCACCGCCAAGAAGGGGACAGATCATTCTTGTCCCTCTTTCACAGCCAAGAAGGGGACAGATCATTCTTGTCCCTCTTTCACAGCCAAGAAGGGGACAGATCATTCTTGTCCCTCTTTCACAGCCAAGAAGGGGACAGATCATTCTTGTCCCTCTTTCACAGCCAAGAAGGGGACAGATCATTCTTGTCCCTCTTTCACCGCCGAGAAGGGGACAGTTCATTCTTGTCCCTCTTTCACCGCCGAGAAGGGGACAGTTCATTCTTGTCCCTCTTTCACAGCCGAGAAGGGGACAGATCATTCTTGTCCCTCTTTCACCGCCAAGAAGGGGACAGTTCATTCTTGTCCCTCTTTCACCGCCAAGAAGGGGACAGTTCATTCTTGTCCCTCTTTCACAGCCAAGAAGGGGACATGGACATAGGACATAGGCTATGGACATAGGCTTAGGCTTAGCTATGGACATGGCTTAGGCTTAGCTATGGACATAGGCATAGGCTTAGCTATGGACATAGGCTTAGGCTTAGCTATGGACATAGGCTTAGGCTTAGCTATGGACATAGGCTTAGGCTTTGGCTTAGCTATGGACATAGGCTTAGGCTTAGCTATGGACATGGCTTAGGCTTAGCTATGGACATAGGCTTAGGTTTAGGCTTAGCTATGGACATACATGGACATAGGCTTAGGTTTAGGCTTAGCTATGGACATAGGCTTAGGCTTAGCTATGGACATGGCTTAGGCTTAGGCTTAGCTATGGACATAGGCTTAGGCTTAGCTATGGACATAGGCTTAGGCTAAGCTATGGACATAGGCTTAGGCTTAGCTATGGACATATGCTTAGGCTTAGCTATGGACATAGGCTTAGGCTTAGGCTTAGCTATGGACATAGGCTTAGGCTTAGCTATGGACATAGGCTTAGGCTTAGCTATGGACATAGGCTTAGGCTTAGGCTTAGCTATGGACATAGGCTTAGGCTTAGCTATGGACATAGGCTTAGGCTAAGCTATGGACATAGGCTTAGGCTTAGCTATGGACATAGGCTTGGCTTAGCTATGGACATAGGCTTAGGCTTAGCTATGGACATAGGCTTAGCTATGGACATAGGCTTAGGCTTAGCTATGGACATAGGCTTAGGCTTAGCTATGGACATAGGCTTAGGCTTAGCTATGGACATAGGCTTAGGCTTAGGCTTAGCTATGGACATAGGCTTAGGCTTAGCTATGGACATGGCTTAGGCTTAGGCTTAGCTATGGACATAGGCTTAGGCTTAGCTATGGAGATAGGCTTAGGCTTAGGCTTAGCTGTGGACATAGGCTTAGGCTTAGCTATGGACATAGGCTTAGGCTTAGCTATGGACATAGGCTTAGGCTTAGGCTTAGCTGTGGACATAGGCTTAGGCTTAGCTATGGACATAGGCTTAGGCTTAGCTATGGACAATGGACATAGGCTTTAGACTTAGCAATGGATATATATTCCTTACCAGTGAGCACTTGCAGGATTGGAATTTGCAGACACGTTTGTGACCCTTTTCGAAAAGATTATGCTGGTCGTGGTTCCGGCACAGGCTGCAGTATGTGTTGAAGCCTCCTGTAACAGTCAAAGTATTACAAAAGCGTTACATATTCCATGTACAGTATGTACGTACGTACGTAATGTACGAACCACACATGCCACAGGCTCATGGCGGTCATTAGCAGAATATAGAAGCGGGCGTGCTTTCCTTCGTTCGTTTTGGGCGTACCTAACAACCTACTACTGGACGTTTGGAATAACATCAGTAGGCCTACGGTATGGTTACGGTATGCTTTCCGCAACCTATGTAATTGTCCCTATGTACTCTGTCTTTGCTCCTTGAGACACTTTTGCGACCAATACTATAGCTTTCGTGATAGAAAACCGTTGCTTGCTTTATATTTTTTACGTCTACTACCTCCACTCGTGTGTAGTAGGGTACTATGGGGTAAACCCGGACGCATTGGGCAAAATGCTACTGCTGTATGGGCACCCTACTAAAAATACCAGTCCGAGAGATGGGCGCAGTGGAGGGAGGAGACGAGGGAACAAAATAGCCGCAAGGGATTACTAATTAGGTGTCCGCTGGTTGACCACAGTAGACGGAGGAAACAGGAACAGAGATCAGTAAAGGAGGTGATAATAGACTGAGTTCAACTGAGTAGTCCTACTGTAATGACTCGTGTATAACCCCCCTTCGTGTATAACCCCCCCTCGTATATAACCCCCCCAAATCGGCGACTAACGTCAATTGCACTCGTGTATAACCCCCACACGAAGCATGCAAAAATCGGTAGAAATTGAAGGTTTTGCAAGCATGGAGAGATGTTTTTTAGCGTTCTCTAGCTAAAACAGAAGCTGTAATTGCCTTGTCAGGCAATTTTGAAGCATCTGCCATGTCATGAAGAGTACAAACAAGCCTAAATTACTAAGGCGGAAAAAATATTAGGCTCTAAACCCCACTTTTGAAAAATGCACTCGTGTATAACCCCCCTTCGTGTATAACCCCCTCTCGTATATAACCCCCCAAATTGGCCACTAATTTTTTGACACCCCCATGGGGTTATACACGAATCATTACAGTACATAGAACCAGCTGATTTTTATCGCTCGCCTTTTTATGTACATATGCAAACTGTGTATTTCTTGAATGTATTTGCATGATAAAGACAGCTTTAGCCGCAGCACCCGATTTAAGAAACTCGTTGTGATGTGTGAGCCTTGGCGCAGTCAGCCATGTTCTTTCAGCTCGAGCATGTAGTAACTGTGTCAGTATTGGATACCCATGACGTATTACGTATTCTTGCTTTGATGAAAACGTCAATTACTTGGGCATGCATTTGCATATAGGGTACTGTGGGATGTGGGATAAACTCGGACACGGGGTAAACCCGGACACCAAAGCGTTCTGAACTTGCCGCTTCAGCAAATGACGAGCATGGTAGTTCATTTGAAAGAGAGATGAGTTCAAGGAATCGATTGGTAGAATGCTTGTCTCAATCAGTCGTATGGTTGCTGCGATATACTTACAAGGTGTCCGGGTTTACCCCCGTGTCCGGTTTACCACACAGTACCCAAGGGGGTAGGTAGCCGACAAAAACCTGAGGCGCAAAATGCTAAATGTACCTCTATGCCTGGCACCTTCCGGCACCTCTTCATATCTACCATACAGTAGTTTTGCGCCTCTGTCAGCTTAATTTTGGGGCGCAAGTAGAAAACTGGGGCGGAAATGCGCCTCAAGTTGCCCCGTACCTACCCCCCCCCCCCCCCCCAGAGTACCCTATTTTTTACGTCTACCTCCACTTGTAGTACCTACTTTATTCATTATGCTCCATTCCTAACAACTTTTTCCTGCGCCGCTTACTTTTGGTAACTTTCATCGGTCTGTCGGGCTTCTCCTGCCCCGGACTGACCACATCCAATTCCGGCTCCATCAAGCTTCTTTTGATACTCAGCGTTCGTCTCTCCAGCAACAGTTGACACTTGGCGCAGTCGCACTTGGCCCTCGTGCAGTTGTGCCCCCGTTTCGGTATCTCCAGGCCGTGATTTAGGCAGCGTCGGCATAGATAGACCTAAAAAGAGCGACAACAAAGACAATAAACAATAAAATAAAGTACAGGGGGTTGGTAGCCGACAAAAACCTGAGGCGCAAAATGCCAAATTCACCTCTTTGCCTGCCACCTTCCGGCACCTCTTCATATCTACCATACAATTATTTTGCACCTCTGGCAGCTGAATTTTTGGGGCGCAAATAGAAAACACTGGGGCGTAAATGCGCCTCAAGATACCACGTACCTACCGCCCAGAAAGAGATAAACAAAAAAGACAATAAAGAGCGTGTACATATGTACAAGCCCAGTGAGTAGGTACAAGAGGGGAAGTTTGAGAAATTGAGCTGTGCAGTCAGATGGGGACGCGCGCGCGTAATCCCGTGCTGCGCTGCGTGTTCAACTCACGCACTGGCTGCCCAATTTTTCAGACTTCTTCTCTTGTCCTAGCATCTCTTGATAGACCTTCTTGTTCGCCATTGTCATTCCTGCAGCTTCTGGGTGCATATTATCTGCTCCTGATGACGCATGATTAATGGACGCAGCGGGCGAAGAAATGCCGAGAGCCGGGGCCAGAAACATTGCCCTGCGGCAGTAAAAATGTGTATAACCGTGTGTGCTGGCAACCTGCAAAAGATGGATAAAATAAAGGATACTGTATGTAGGGTACTGTGGGGTAAACCAGGCCATGGGGTAAACGGTCCGGCCAGCTAAACTCCTGTATTAGTCTCAACCGGTCCATCGGTTGCTGAGATGCAGCCCTGTAAAGAGATACATACAAGGGTAAGTCAAATTTTCCCATGGCCGAATTACCCCATCCATCCTGATGCATGTAGTGCCATTGGATGGATACTGTAATATATATTGTAAAGCAAGCAATATAATAATTATTGACGCGCCTGCGAATAATTGAAGAATAAGGTTGCATAGATACAGTTCATGCGCTATATAGATTGTAGACATTCTTAGAACGAGGAAAAAACCGCCTTCCTTTGTTTCTTTCCAACATTTTTCTAATTAAAAAAATGCGACGAAAAAGGAGGAAAGAAACCTTTTCCAACAAAGACTAAACTTGAGGCTCAAAAGGAAGTTAAGTTACTATGCCCTTTTCAGTTGTTCTGTACCTACCTACACACTGTACTGTACATGTGTGCAAAAAAGTTGGGCAGGTGAATTTTATTCGAAGAAAACGAATGACATTTTTGTAACAAGAAAAGGCCGAACGCCGATACCGTAAATTTTCGCTCGCGGCGACACAGGAAAAAATTGCGAACGGACCGTCGAAATCGCAGTCATATAAGATTTCTTCTATTCCCCTGCGTCGTTTGACGACGATTGCGAATACGTAGCGCATCGTTCATAAGTAGTTCTAGACTTAGGCTTAGATTAGGCCTAAGGCTTGCTTAGGCTAGCTTCTCCTAACTTTGACGACAACAACACACGCGAATTAATTAGGCTTCGTTCAAAATCCAGTGGTTTCTAGGCTTACGCTTCTGCATTTTGCATTTTGCAACTTTCAAATCGGACAAGCTCAGTCTTTTACGCTTTTACATACGGTAAGCTTTCTACGTACATACAGTAGGTTGGGATAAAATAAAGCATAGCAACAGCTGAGTTATAGTGGTACCGTAAGTAGGTTATGAACGAGGCACTACGTCCGTGTTTAATAAAATATGTAACGCGTTAGACTGCCGAACATCTGTCACATTTTGAACGTTATAGAATAGTTCGCGTTCGGTTGTTTCTCGCCAGACAACAAGAGATGCACATTCTGCGCACACCTAAAAACAAGAGAACAGTGTTCAAAATGAGAGGACGAAGCCATACCTAATGGCCTAGTCGTATATCCCACCCCAGGTACAGCATGCGTACGTTGGTACACCAGAAGGGAAAAGACAAGCAATGGACATAGAACATGCATGCATCGAGAACGCGGGGGATAAAAAATATTAATTTGACATAATAACCTTCGCGTGTGTCTCAGGGGTGGTTAAAAGAGGCGCCAGAAACAGACATGGAAGACATATGATTCATGCGACAAAAAAAACCACCGCGACATTCTGAGACTTAGTATGTACACTACCTACCTACCTCTAACAATGAATGACGTTCCTTTATTTTACGACATGAGATTCGGAAGTCGGATTACGGTAGGATTAAGATTATTGGCTCGCTTGTAAGAAAATAATGAATAATTTTTATTGGTGGCCCAATATTAAAGTTTGCGCTGGGGAGCCAAAATTATTGTTACTTGCTCTAAGAGATTACGGTAAGAAAGAATTGCGGAGCTAGGGTAGGTGCGTGTATTTTAATGAAATTAGGAAGTCAAGGAACGCGACAATAAAAAGTTTATTGGTTCAAAGTGCGTGCGTGCTCTGTCGTCCGTCACGCTAAAAAGAAATTGAACGGTGTTCCCCTTTCTCTCCGGAAACCTAACGAGATAGGCCGAAAGTAAAAACATTTCGAATTTTTATTCTATTCGGTATTGGTCACCAAATTACGGTAGGCGACGAAACAAAAAAATAAAAAAAACTTTTGTCGCGCCCATATTCAACCCTTAGAACTTTTACACAATGTGTTTTTATCACCGACAAAAAAGTTGCGTGACGTGGGGAGAAAATTTTGCTACGGCGAAACTTTTTTCTGGGAACTTTCTGGGCACGCCAAAGCATGAATTACAGAACTACAACACATCTGCGCACAATCAATCAAAGCAAAAAGGGAACACATCTACTGTATCTGCATGCATGCATACTAAACAGTGACACATCCATATGCTAAAATCCGGTCTTTATCACACACTTTTAGCAGTTAGACTTGTAGATGATCGAAAACGAACACAGTAGATAAAGTGGCACCAATTTTCCAGCACATGTACTTTGCATTTGACATACTTTGCGCTTGCAATGCACGCACAAATTTAGTGGACTGCGCACTGTGCATGTTCACATAAATGACCACGGGGTAATTCGGGCCACATAGCATGAAAGGATTGTCGTTAAAAAGAAAAAAGGGTATCAGAAATCCTTATTACTTTTCACAGCGTCACCTAACGTGGTTCGGCCCTGCCATAAGATAAGAAAAATAGGGTGGCCTGGATTACACCGTGTTACCCTGCAGCCGGCGCGTGCGTTCGAACGGACTGTCGGAGTCATGGATCTAACTAAACGTTTTCAACATGTGATCGCGCATACAGAGTTGCAGCATGAAATGAACGGCGCCGCGCGTCAACGACAAAAAACTTGTTTTATATGCGAAGGCAACAATATTGCAACAAAATGTCACCGGAGCGGGGCAGAAACTAAACTTTTAAATCGACACTGGCGTCCCTTGGTGACTGTATGTTCGTACGAACGGGAACTTTTGCGGCGCGTACGATTTTTTACGAGCGCACAGTTTATACTGTAAAGCTTCGTGTATAACCCCGGGGAATAAAAATCGTTAGTCGCCTATTCGAGGGGGTTGTACACAAAACCAAGCAAAATGTGCCAAATCATCACCAATTATGTTTATTTTGCTTTATTTGCTATTTACGCGTGTAAAAATATTGGTTTGGGGATAAAAACCTTTAGTCACCAAATAGGGGGTTATACACGAGGGGGTCATATTCGAAGGGGGTTATACACGAAGTTTTATGGTAGTGGCGAATGGTACGGCGGTGTTCGCGTTTGTTCCGCTTCGACAGTAGCCAACCCGCCGATTCGAACAAAGTTTTGATTTTGCCACTACATTTCAGGCAATGCACATCAGTACTTGGGCAGTTCAGGTACCAACATGGAATTCACAGGCACGGACATGTGTGAAGTTTACGCAACGCGCAAACATCTCATACGGCAAACTTAGATAATATGAAGCACTCTGGAAAGAAGGAACGCGGATAATATCGGGGGCAACAAAAAGATAACGCCACGACAGAACACAGTTTGAGGCGACGCAAAGTGCGTAAAAATAATATAATCAATCGCGTTCCGTTTAGATATGGCAACAAACCAAAGAAAAGGCAAAAATATACACAAACGCGATTCCAAATTGTTCATGCAACAATTTTTCTACCCGTTCATGCAACAATTTTGCACCCGGTTTGCCCTGGGTACGGATTATAGCAAAATATGTTCGTTAAAAAGGAACGCTGACTTCATCCAGACGCCGAATATAAAAAGCGGTAGTCCTTGCCCGACGATTTATGATGTCCATAAAACTGGGAATCGCAAAAAACGACTGCGGGCGCATAGAGGACCACCCAAATCGAACCAGAAGCAGCAGATAGACCGTAGACTCGCTAGCCACAAAGAAAAGCCAGCTGTTTTTCCCAGAGCAAAAAAGCAATGGCGAAAACCAAGTAGCGAAGGCAGCCAAAAGGGACTCTGGGGTAAGTACGGTACGCAATCTGTATGTACTGTAAATATGGCGCTGCATGAGATGCAACTTTTCTGGCAATTATCTGACAAAGTCGCTGTGTAGCACTACTACAATACGAACGTACTGTAGGCGTTTCTTGATCTCGACCATGTCACTCTAGTCGGCCCTGGCTGATTGAGAGGTGCCAAATAGGCGCCCTCTCTTAGGATAACCGGCTAACTGTCATGATCTAAAGGCGAAATTGTGTGACTGGAGGTCATCCGGGTGTGTAGTCAAATGGTAAAGGCGCTCGCCTGGAACGCGAGAGGTCCAGGGTTCGATTCCCTGGCACATCTGGCAAATTTTCCATCTCGACTAGGACGAGGATTTTAGGTCCGGCTTTTCCCCGCTTTACGGCGCTTTCAATTCTTGTTTTCAAACAAGTAGCTAGCGCGCCGCTTTGTGCGGGTTATCGCGCGTTTGTTGCTTTGCGAGTTGGTTTTTGCCCCTTCACTGCGGTCGAGGCGCCTTTTTTGCCCTGACAAGATTGATACCAACAGAGCTTCTGTGGTACCAGAAAGAAACAGCCAGCGGTAGCTTGGCAGGCGGCGCAGAGAAAAGAATTGAACAGTAGCGATATTCTGGGGGGTGAGAAAAACGAGCTGAGATCCCGCGCAGAAGCCAAAGCCGGGATAAAAACAAACCCGCGCCTTCGCGCGAAAGGTGATTTGCGTTCCGCGCAGCAGCCGAGCGCCGATATTTGCGATATGCGGTATCGCGATTGGGTTGGTCGATAGCGACCCCGCGGTTATTTACTATTTAGTGAATTTTTGGATCGGTGTCTGCGGGGTTGTCGACCGACGTCATGTTGTCGATTCTTCTTTTCACTAGCTCCTTTTCCGCTCCCAGATGATTGAACAAGGTCGACGATCCCGCAGGCACCGATCCAAACTTTCACTAATGACCAACCCAATGTCGCGGTACCGCATATGGTCCATAGAGAAACCACACACGTCGTTGTATGGTTCCTCCGAAAGAGCGGACGCAAACTTGCTTCGTCATCTCTCATCAGTCAGAAAATAGTAGAGGCTCTGATATGCAAGCTACTGTATGTAGTAAGTACAGTACGTATGTACGTAGGTGTGAACTAAAGACGATAGTTTAGTATAGAAAAAGCAACAAAAAGACAACAACTAAACAAAACAATAATTTGCTGCAACGGCCAAATGTGAACAAATGCGGCGTACGTACAGTATGTACTAATTACAATACAACGGCGCCAGTTGCAATTACATTATAGTACATACAATCACTATGTATAAATGTACACAAAGGTAATGGTTGGTACTACTGTACAGTAGTGTAGTAGTTGGTTTCAACTTTTCAAATTTCATATTGGAGCCCGTCGTTTGTCAAAGTCAGAGGACTGTAATTCATTTTTTATCGGAGTGACTTAGCGTACCGTTCGTTCATAGGGTACATATCGTTCCTAGATCAATGTTCAAACATTGAAGCCAAGGCAACCATATTACCCAAGCTCCAGTCAGTAAAAAAGTAGGACACTTGTTGCTTCCACTACTGTGTACACAACCGTGGCCACGAGAGATCTATGTTCGGTCATAAGTTTGATTGATCATACGCAAACTTGTAATGACACTCACTGGGACCTCTGTAGATGAAACTATTATAATTAATTATGAACATTCGTATTGGAGTAAAATGTTGAAATTCATATGAAAGAGCGCTGTTGAAATAATAGAATAAACAACGGTTCACAGAAACCTACAGTAGCCCAGACTCTATACAAAATACGCCTGCCATACGCCATAAATTTGATATTGTATGCGCATAAAAACAACTAACAAAATACACGTGCAGATGTTATTTTTGCACGGAGAAGGACATAGTAAATTCGATATTTATTTTAGCGTAAAACAAAGAAACAAATGCATCTCCGTCCGACGTGAAAAACAGTTGCTGTCTCTTGTTTCTTTGGACAGAACAAAAATACGGGTTTCACAAAAAAATAATACTCGTCTTTAGCGGTACTACGTAGATTCGCCTCAGGGCAAAACAGTGTTCATATCCCCCTTTAAACGCCACCCGCAACGAAAGACCAAGCACCTTTTCATCACACGCTCATCTTTTAGAATATTGAAATGCATACTAAAAGGGGGCAGGCAAAAGATGGGCGACTGATTTTTGTCAGTGAATAATGAGGGCCGCAAAAAAGTCGCGTTTGCATCCCCCATGTGAAGGGTGAAACAGGGTAAGTGAGAGACGGGAAAGACCTGAACACAACCTTTTTCTTATCAACCAAACTACTATGTGGTGATTATTTGAAGCATCACTGCTCTGAATTGGAAAAATGTTTGGAACTTATGTAGGTTGTGTATTACGTAACAGAACTCAGCTGCTGAAATCTATTGGTTTTGTCCCACAGAATTGCCGGACAAACTTGATTTCTACGCGGGCTCAAAATTTTATCCGATATCTATTTATTTATGCTTGATATGATATGCACGCGAACAAGAAAATCGGTTGGCTGGTCCTCCCTCGCGGAATTTCCCACTTTGTCCGGATTTTTCCCACGGTACCCAATCTCGCCTATAAGTTGCCGACCTGTTTTTGCAAATAGCCCGATCGAGCGGCACAGACGACAATGGGCGCCGATTTAAGAGACGCACATTTACCTACAGCGAAGAGGCAACCGAGCGGGGTAAGGAAGGGATACATACACTTTGTCATTTTTATGCCCCGCTTCCAGTCGGCGAACGAAAAAACGCGATCCGACATTTTGCAACAAAACACAGATGGTCTTGAAAATGTTGGCGTCAAACAAGCGAATAGACGATCGCGGCGTCAAGGATAATCAGGCTCTAGAAAAAACCAACACACAGAAAACGAAAATAATTCTCGTTTTCGCGTTCAAATCGGATGATCAAGTTATTTTTTATAGTATTCATATTAGCACGCAGGTGGGCACGTTTTTGTGCACGACGTATGTAAGGTAAGTAGGTAATGTACGTGTATGTAACAGGACGATTTACGTTTACGTACAGTAGCCGACCTCAAGAGATATGTATTCAGATTGGGTTACAGTAAAATCTACTATTTTGTTTTTGCCGAAAAGCGTACAAACTAACTTAGATATAGATAGCAAAAGCAGCGTAACCAGAAACATTATTCAACAAAAAATAACAAAATTAGCAACAGTACATGGCAGACAGACAAAAGGACTCTATGTATGATAATGTACGTGTATGTTCATTCTCCTGCATATAAATAAGAACAACTGAAACAGATAAAGATTAGCTCCACGAGGTGAAAGAATAGGGGGCCTTTCGGAGCTTTAAATCGCTTTTTGTTTATTTCCGCACCTGCGGGTTTTAGGCGCCAACTTGACTTCCTATCATGGGTTGCATAATATGGCTGTATAATTAGCAGGGTAGTACGTACTTTCACTTGGGAAGAAAGGGGAAACCCGAGCCAAGGAAAATGGAGGGCGAAAAAAGGTCGAATCGAAACTGACCAAACCAACCACCTAATGTATAGCTAATTACACAGCCATACTTAGTACATACAGTATGCATCCATGTACACGTACATAACACAAAGACAAAAGCATGTAACAAACAACACGACCCACCCAGATTGCCCTTACTTTTTTCCCCCAGCTTCGAGCCTGTTCAACTGACCCTCGACTACCCTACATACCTTTACCGGCAGGAAAAGTTGTCTACCAGGGTTACACGCGTTAATGACTGCCAAGAATGTGTTCATGCTTCAAATCACCTAAAATGTGATGTTGGCACACTATGAACAGTATGCACCATGGCCAACATAGCATAAAAAAGCAAAAGACAATCGTTGTTCGTATGTGTTTCAGCGAAGCAAAAACAGAGCCGGAAACGGCAAAAGTACACATATGACGGATAGGACAGACAAAATTGTAGCAACGCAGCGCGGGGTGCTGAAGCTGAAGCAAACGCTGGTATTCACTGTTCTCTTTATCAACATCCCAAAAGAAAACAAAGATGAACTGTTCACTTTTATTTTAGCCATACCGTAGGCCTGTATAGTAATTACGCAAATTATTTGGCAATTGTAGCAGTGCCAGCTGCAGTTGGCTTTTCATCGCAAAAAATTGGCGGGACAATTTGACGGCGCAAAAGAAATGGTGAAAAATCGCAAAAGTAGTGTCCAGACGGCGGCGAAAAAATCGCTAATTATTGGCGTATCCATCGCAAAAGGGGTTCTGAGAGTTGTACCTCATGACCGTCTTTAGTTAGCCCATACATGCTACCAAAACCAATCAACCCAAATTATTAGTTTTGGCCGCAAGCGCCTTTGTAAAGAGAACCGTGAATACGCCCAGAAAACAGTAGCAAAGTATGCGCAGTCAGCCAGCGCAGCTTTACCAAGCTTCTCGGAACTGAAAAGAATGATTTTTGAGCTCCCGATTATTGCGCAAATTTGTCATAAAACTTGAGCTGCATAAAGTTGCTTTGTAGCGACAGCTTCCAGCAGTCTCAACTCTTACAAAATAATCGCCCGAACACCATCTAACGTACTAGGTACATGTCTATCTCGTTTCAATAATACCTAGCAGCTAATGGTTCTATATAGTGATGGATATTTGTATCACAAAAACTGGGATACGGTATCAAAATAGACTAATACGTTCGCATACATTACCTAGGTCGTAAGCTCATTCAAATTGGAACGAAGTAACAACAGAAAAACATAAAAGAATGAAGTGGATCGACTCAACAGCAATAGTGCAACTAAATTTCAGTGAGCTTTTTCTAGCGAATGCAGATGTCGTCTTCGTCTTGTCTGTCACACATGACTGGTATTGGTTACACTACGTAGAGCATTTACATACATGAACAGCGCAGCTTGTCATTTTGTCCTAAAAAGAAATTAGTTGATGAAACAAATTTGAACAAGCAAAAGCGAGAGCTCGGAGCGTCCATAAAAAAGCGGACGTATTTTTTTACGATCGTCGAGATTTTTATTTCCGACGCGTCGCCACAAAAATAGGCAATTGTTATTCCAAAAGCGAAAGCCGTTCTCAATTTTTACACGAATACACGACCGCGATTGATTTTTTTGTCTGACGGGATCGCGCAAAAACAAACGCGCACACCCGCCCGCCAAAGCAATTCAATCTCATATGTAGGGTAGTGCGGGGTAAACCCTGCCATGATAGCAGCCCAAACCCGTGAGCTCCTTTGAACTATCGCTGTTTCAGCAACTGGTGGTGAACCAAAATACCGGTAGCTCTGTCAGTCGAAAGAGGAAAATTCAAGGAATCGATACAACTGATGTAAATAATTATTGGTCTCAATCGGTCCATATTGGTTGCTGAGATATCATGCAACCCAGGGTGGCCCGATTTTCCCATGGTCGTATTTACCCCCTAGTGTACCCTACACACTTGTCAAAGTCCATTCTACAAATTGACAGTGACCGAAAAGTGTCATTTTCGTGTTTTGGAATGTATTGCGTAAATTAGCTATCGCAAAGTCACGGACATCCACGGACTGCACTGCGGTACATATTAGCGCTATAAGCTGCTATTTTTAGCTACGTAGAAAATAGCTGCATAGTCGGCTTCGCAGTGTATGTGACAGACACCGCACTTTGGGGCTTCCAAACCGAAAGAAAACATACTGTAATGTTTCGTGTATAGCCCCCTGGGGCTATATGATCGGTAAGCCCCGATTAGGGGGGGCTATATTCGAGGCGGGGCTATACAAAAGGGGGGCTATATAAGAGGGCATTTTGCATTAGTGACCAAAGTAAGGTTTTTTGACCCCCTGAACTCGTTTTTATGGCTTATTTTGCCTTTACACAAGCTAGAGTGGTCTAAAACAGGCTGCTCTTGCGCAAAAATTATCATTTTTGACAAGGACTGACCATTTCTGCTGAAGTGGTCAAGAGGGGTGAAAACCAAAATGTATCCCAAACTGCCCCAAATGATGCGCCATCAACTCCTATGGCTAGAAACACGTCGAAAACGCTGTTTTTAGCCGTAAAAACCTTCGTTTCTGTCGTTTTTCGCGGTCTTTGATATGGGGCTATATACGAGTACAAATGACGATAGGCACCGATTAGGGGGGCTATATACGAGGGGGGGGGGGGGGGGGCTATATTCGAGGGGGGGCAATACACGAAACATTACAGTAGCGGAGATCGAGTTATATAGGAGTAGCAGCTGAATTACTAGATTGCAACAGTGAAAGCAACAAATAAATGAAACCCACCCGCGGGGGGAGAAAAGAAGAGAAAAAGAGAAAAAGAAAAGAAACTGCGGCCGCGTTTCTTATCAGCTGTAGTTTATCTCATTATCAGCGGATAAATGGGGCGCGGATAACAAACAACGGGGAAATATACAATGCGCGCGCTGTGATGACATTACTTATAACATTGCAGCATAATATTGGCAAAGTCGAGAAGGAAATTTGCCAGATGTGTCAGGGAATCGAACCCTGGACTTCTCGCATTCCAGGCGAGCGCCTTTCCCATTTGACTACACACCCAGATGACTTCAGTCACAAAATTTCCCCTTTTGATCAAATGGAGCGGGCGTTCCGATATGAAAATCATACTATTCATCAAACACAGACACCGTAAAAGTGAACGCGCCAACTTTTCCGACACGACATCGACCAACTGTCCAAAAGTAGCTAAACCATAGGCTTTTTGCTTCTTCCCGTAAAAAATAATATGTGCGGCCCACCCAGCAAGCACACGCCTGCTGGCGTTCCTTGCTGCAAAACTCATCAATTATCCCTTCGGCTGAAGTTTGCCGCAGGAAAAAACTTGGACAAAAATGTCAACGAAAAGCTGCAAAGGGCCATCTTTCATTATTTCCGGGACAGAACAATTATTCATTTTGTTACAGCAAAAAACTTCTCTCTCTTCTACGCGGCCCTATTTTTGCTTGATAAATCGAGGCGTTTGGTAGAAATCGTGCATAAAAGCAGAGGAATAAAGAGAGAAATTGAAAAGAATATTCTTCAGTATTTGGCTTGGAATAAACCTGTGCACAACGTAAGACATATTTTTTGCAAAAAGTTTGAAGGAAAGCTGGCTACTCTAGAAGAAGCTAGTACGTAGTCATAAAAGTCTGGAGTAATGATGGAAAATTATGACTTTTCAACGCTCTCACCCATCTGCATTTTGTTTTACTATGTTATGTACTAGTAGTGCGCTTTAACAGATGTGGTCAATATACCTCGCGCTGATTGGTTCAGGCGCTAGGTCACGTGAAAGAAAGTAATATTTCCCTTTGGTAGCAAAAGGTGGAATTAATGTTGAGCCAAGAGAGGTCATAACCTTGCGCAAGCAATTGCAATAAAAATTTATCAAGACTAGACAAAAAAAGGCACGTATTTTCCCTCTGCTGAACCATGACCATACCCGGAAAAGGGTTACTGTATGTAGGTAGAAAATTTGTTGAATAACGAAACGACCGGTAAATTCGATGTGACAGAGAGAGCTACTGTAACGTTCCATCAACAAGGGATGCATGCATACCCTTGAAGAATTTATCATGGAATTTCGTTAGCCTGTAAATTAGCTGTAAAATTGAAATAAACTGAAATAAATAAATAAATAAATAAATAAATAAATAAATAAATAAATAAATAAAGCTGTAAATAAACGTAAACAGCCTGTAAGCAATTCAAAAGTTGCAGGCTGGGCTACCTACAGAATGACCTTTCATAATACAAGCGTTCCCATAAATATCAGCAGAGATCATTCATACAAAGTCCCTTTGTTTTTGAGTTTTACAGTTTTGTACGAGCGTAGCCAGGGTAATACCGCTGCGGGGAGAAAAATTGAGGAGCAATAGCCCTTTGATGCGGCGAATAAAAATTGAAATTTATGGGGCCACCCACAAACAACGATGCAATGGTCAGCAACGCACAGCGGCAGCAGGGGTTATGGAAGCCACAACACAAGAAGAAAAATATGTTGGCAGCATCCATGCATAAGTACAATGTGCAGAATAGACCCACACAAATCAACAAACAAATGATGCGTCGCTGTTTTGGAAACAACTACCAAATCTTCATAACTAACTGCAATGCATCGTGTATATCCTTTCCACCTACAATAAGTAAGACATGGCACAGAACAGACCCCATTTCAAACAAAGCACTGGTGCGCTTCAGACGTGAACTCCGAATTCGCTCCGAGCCCTGACTACGCTTCAACGTACAAAATCTCCGAGTTCGCACCGAACTCGCTCCGTTTTTCCAAACAACCGAGTTTGTCATTCGAAGACGTGTGAGTAAATTGACGTTCGTTTCGGTTCAAAACGAAGTCTTTCCAAACTCGGAGCGAACTCGTTCGGAGCACGTCTGAAGCGCACTACTGATCCATGA